>JAUTDX010001827.1:0-60668 GCA_030844895.1 Ambrosia x helenae | reverse complement strand
CCAAACACCCTCTTAGTTACCCAAGGATTTTTTTAGTCTTTTTACCCATTTATTATAATATTTCAATTAATAAATGAATATAAAATTTGAATACTTAATATTATACATCTCTTTTTTCACTCTCTACTTGTTCTCCTCCGCACAACCACATGTTGTAAGTGGTAGCGGTGAGGGATTAATGGCGGCGAAGCTTTATGGTGGTGGTTATCAGCCATCAGGTGGTGGCGAATGAGTGAGAATAGATAGTGAGAGGGTGGCAAAAGCAAAATGAGAAAGGGGGTACATATAGTACTTGAATTCTATTTTTGTTTTAGTTATTAAAATGTTTTATAAAACGGTAAAAGATCCTTGGATTAATATAATCGAATGTTACAAACAAAATGGGTTAGGACAATCATGCAGGATTTTGAAACATAAAGTACAAAACTCATTTTAAAGGTAAAGAATATCGTCTGAAATTTGGTATAGAAGTAAAGGCCAAAATTTGTAATTTACTATATAAAGAAAATCATCAAATACATAATTCTCAAAAATAATTTCAAAACTTGGTACCATTGGGATAAATTGCCTTTGTGTCATTGATTGTATTAATACGTAAATGAGGAGTGAGTATAGAACGTATATAGTTTGAACAAATATCGTTTGTTTTGCATTCAATTCTTCTAAACCTAACATTGCTATTGTAAATTCACCTCCAACAGTCTAAAAGTTTTTATAAAATAACACCACTACCGTCAGAAATTGACCACACTAAGCCAAGCTATCAATAAGACGATAAAGGAACACAAAAAATAGTTGTTGAGAACCACCTATATGCTTCTTGTTATAATGTTCTTGTTCTATTTTGTTAGGTTTTTATGAATTTCTAAAGCTTCATTTGTGAGGGGTGCTTTCCATCATCTTCAACACTTCGTCGCCAGTGTCGTTGGGAGTGTCACCAATTCCATCTTCTTCATCTAGCTAGTCCTTTATCAGGCCAAATCACAACTTGTTATGTCCAAATGTTTGTTTCATTTCCGTCAAGCAAAATCCAATGTTTTAGGCACCATAACACGTAAAATTGATCTTTATGAATTAAAACCCATGTTTTACCCTAAAACACAATTTTAACTAAAAAAATAAGACTTGAGCTTGAGTCTCAAGGATGTTCAGAAAAAGCAAATAAAACCAAAAGAACCAAACCACAATTGTAACTGAAAAAATGATTGGAACTATGAATTTGGTGTTCGGTTTGGTTTTAACCGAAAACGAATTGCTAATTTGGTGTTTTATTCCACACTCTTTTTATTCGGATAATCGAATAAACTGGTTAGATAAACTAACTATTAAATGAAACTAATAATATTTAACAAACATATAAAATTTATAAGCCCCAATATTAAATCTAAGGCCACTAATCAAATGTTGGTCAAATTATCAGAATACATGTTTCACCTGAGTTGTAGAAAGATTCAAGTTTGAAGTTTATTTATTTTTGTGACATTGGCAAAGACTTGTTGACTGTTTCTAATATCTATGATGTTTTTGTTTAAAGTTTTAACCCTGTGTTTGTGTATAAGATTATTTTTCGAACTTGTTTGTTTTATTTGGTTTTTTAACTTTTGTTTATAATGTGTTGTGTGGTTTGAGTATTCGGTTTAAATTAGTTGCTAACTTGCTATTCAGAACACAAACATGAATATAAATCAAGAAGAAAGAACTTTGGTTCAATTTGTTTTAACCAAAACAAACCAATTTAAATTTGTTGAACTCGGTTCAATTTACATTTTCCTTATTTAGTTTGGTTTGATGTACAAAAACATTGGAAATCGAAATAAACCAAATAAACAGTAAATGAATAGATAAACACCCTTTAACCATATCCGTATTACCTACCCATTATCCAAGCCTCCATCACCTTACCATAATACATAGAAAGTAGTAAAAGTTGATTGATATTTGGTGTTTGGGATTTGATTATTTAACTTCAAAAGTGTTTTTTAGTCAAAAGTGTTTAGTAATTTGCTTTTTAAAAAGTGTTGGCTTAGGCTTATTGTGAAAATTGGTTGTACAGATAGATAAATTTGTAATTTATATTCCAAAAAAAAAAAACCCCCGTGATTTATGACTTCTTTAACACAGTTTTTCGATACGTATAAAAAAGCAAGCGAAAGTATTTATATCAGCAAAGCCGAAAGTATTTATATCATAGCCAAATAGATAGTTTTTTTTTAATGGCCAACGATACACAACCATAACGAAACCCCACACCCTTTCAGATTCGGTCCCCGGACCCCTAAGGTCCAGCGAAATAGATAGTTAATTGACATTCATTTCAATGTGGTTTAATCCAAGCTTTTGGTCCAATTGTATTCACTGACTCACCTGTTCATCTCTCTAACGACGCGTTTCCTTCTTCCTTTTCCTCACTTATTCAGTGCTTTCTTACCCTAACCTTCATCACTCACTCCACTCATCAACAATATTATTATATTATACCTCTCCGTTAATATTATTATTATTATTATTATTATTATTATTCTCCACTTCACACATCATCGATTATCCCCTAACATTATCCCCCAAAACCCTAATTCCTCAACAAGATCTGTTTAAGTTCACTAGGGTTAGCTACCTTGATTGAGCAAATATGGATGTGGATTATGGAGCTGAAGCGGGTTCTCTTGACCGGAACTCTTACAGCTTAATGAAGTCTCTCCCTTAGCTATTAAATCCAATCCTTTTGTTGCTGAGAAGCTGTTCGACCAGTGGCTTTCGTTACCCGAAACCACTCCTTTGGTTAGTACTTGTATATAACTATACATCTGTATTATAACTTATTGGTGCTTAGGTAGTTTGGTTCATGTTGCTTGTTTATAGCTTTCTGGCCTAAACTAGGGTTCCTATTGATAATTTAGTATTTATTCATGTGGAAGAGGAATTTATTTCTAAAAGTAGTAGCATACATATGCATATATGCAATTTGAGTTGATGTTTGGGTTTGGAGCTGAGTTTTATTGGGCTACATAACGCATTGTTTTGCTACTCGCTACTCGTTTTTCTATCGCCTCATAGCTGATAAGAGGAATATGCATATGCAATTTGAGTTGTGTTTGGGGCTGATTATTATTAGGTTACATGTAGTTAAATGAAGTGTATTGTTACTTGTTTCTTGGTTATTTAGTAGGGATGGTTTAGCTAGCATCTTAGTATCTTACATTGGAAACATCCCATGGTGTAGACATGTAGCATACCAAAGACTCAAATCATGCTATCACTTGGTTAATAGATTGAAATAGTAGACAACATGGATGAGTTATGGTTGTCTGATATTTTTTACCTTGGTTATGAACATGATCGGTGTTATGGTGGTAATTGTCGAGATGTGTTTGCTTGTATGTGCTTTTGTCTTGTTTATGTTATTTCACTTTTATTGTTTTTAATATGTTCAGGATATGGGAAACTGTTTTAAGGTATTTGTTTTTTAAATATAGGTTAATCTTTGATTAGCAATGCAAAGGCGGGCGTTCGTTGAATGTGTCTGGATCAACTAACAGCCCAAAGTCGACATCTGGCAATGCAGTACCTTCTATGTTTCCAGCTGGCAGTGCACCTCCACTCTCACCAAGAAGTTCTTCTGGTTCTCCTCGTATGTCAAAACAGAGGGCGGGGCCCATCGGTTTTAGCTTCTCCTTTGAGATCGGTTAGCGATCCAGCAAAAGAGTTGATACCACAGGTTTGACAGCAAAAACTGACTTATTCGAAAGTATTTAATGTGTTTGTATGTGCCATGTTCCATTTTGCTAATTAGTTGGATCACTAGTCCATTGCATATATCTTTTGGAGTGCGTTTTTTAATGCTCGAGTACTGTTTGCAGTTCTACTTTCAGAATGGTCGTCCACACCAAATGAAATAAAAGAGCGATGTTTGTTTCGAATTAATCAGTTTTTCTATGGTCATCCGGAAGGACTACAATTACTCGGTGAGACAGCCACCTAATTTCAGTTTCACACATTATATCATGAATCATCAGTTTAATTTTTTATTAAAAACTGTGGGTATACCTTATATGGATAGTTCAGTTGTGCTAACTTCACATTAAATGATTAGAATTCAAGCCAGTCACAAAAAGGAAATTGCAAGCTGCCATCATTTTTCTCTACCGCTCTTTTCAAAAGGATCGATGTCAATGACACTGGCATTGTGACCAGGTATGATTTTAAACAATCTTTTAGGGGTAGTTATCTGGAAATCCATATAAGTAGGTTGAAATGGTTGGTGCCATGCATCGTGGCCAATTTAAAATACATGATCAGCAGGCCTTTTGCCCCGTTCAGCAGCTATCTGTTCAGTTACGACAAGTAGCAACTTATTTCTGAATATGTTTTTTTCCTCAACAAGTAGTTGCTGACAAACTTTATGACTCTGTTTTTTGTTCCCTCTATCGCCAATATGACTATATGTGTGTGTTTATATGTATGTGTGTTGTTCTTTAAGCATTAGCACAAACGTTATGGCGGATCGAGAACATAGGAAATAGAAATATCAGTAATGTGGTCAAAGGCTTTAAGGTGAAAGAACATTTGAGAATCGTAAGGCAATTTAGAGAACTAAGATTACTTGTAGTATTGGCGTATAGCTAGCAAGAAAATTTCAAGCATGTTGAATATTATATTATTATACATATATTTAAGCTTTGGTGGTTGCTCCCTATCGAAGTGCAATTTTCTTAGAATAACTATGAGACAATAAAAAATTACATGACTTGATATATCGACTTCTCCTTGGTAAGAACATTAAGTAGAGTGTTTGATGCAAGTCCTTGTATGATGTATCTCAAGTGTTGGCATGTTGTCTATGTTAGTGATTGCACCTATTCTATGTCATGAAACTCATGACAGAGGACTTGGCATGCTATGCAACCATGTTTAGTAAATGCAAATCAATGAAGCTCATTTTAAAGGGAAAAAACAGTTATTCTTTGGGATTTGATGTGAAATGTTAATTTCAATAATAGAGGAATGAGGAAAGAAATCACCGTGCTTGGTCACAAAACAGTATCTGTTCTTTCGTCCATATGCTAAGCTTATTTGAAATATTAGAGGATTATAGGCGATTTTTAAAGTCCTTGAAGGAGGTATGTGTTTGTATTTGGTTAGCAAAATAGTCATTATGGTTACTATCATTTAGGGATTATGTGGACATTTAATCTTGTAACTAGCATTGTACTTTGTGGAATAGGGCCGGTTCCCTTTCTGACCCAGGTGCCTACTAGGCACACATTAATATAATTAAACTCTGCTAGGTTGCTTATGGAAATGTACATTCATATGGATCCAATACAAAAAGGAATTGTGTTGGAACATTGTTATCATATTTTATTGTATAATCTTCTGTTTATGATTGACATTGTGACATTTACTTTTGTTTTACTGAATTTGTCCTTAACATGCCCACAGGGAAGCATTTGTTGACTATTGGGTCCACAACAACATGCTACGAAAGACTTAGCTACCCAGATATTTACAATATTGAAGCAGCCTGATCTGAGATATCTAACTCATGTATACGTTCTTACTTAAACCCCATACTTGTATGAAAAATGGAATATAAAAACTTTCCTTTCAAAACTGATGCAACAACTTACAATGTGAAAATAAAATCAGAATTCAGCAGGCGTTGTCTTTTTCTTAAATGCCAAAAACTTAATTTTTGTTATATTTATTCCATGGTTATCTTGGTGACATTGTTTTGGGAAGTTGTTTCAAAACAAAAGTCATCTATGCCTTTGGAGTGAAGAATGATAATATAAAAAATGTACATGAGATGTGATTTTTCTGAATTCATGGACCTGGTACAAGTTTAATAGACTCGCTATTCTATTCTATTCTTTGATGGGTGGTTATATAATAAAATGCAATAGGAGGACTTCAAACCGATACTTCGTGAATTTTGGCAACTCATCCAGGTCTGGAGTTCTTACAAAGCACACCTGAATTTCAGGAGAGATATGGTATGCTCTTATTTGTTCATTTATAATTTTACATATTAGAAAAGTGAAAAGGGCATGATAAATGCTTATTTGTATACTTCAGGTCTATGGTATGCAAGTTGAAAGTATAATATTTTATTGTAATTTACTCACTTCTTTAGTCTTATAAAGTTATGTTGATTATATGTTGTTATGGCCTTAAGCTAGAAAAAAAAATGAAAAGAATTGCATGTAATTGTTTAGGAACTTTCTTCAAAGAGTCCTCTTTTAGTCTCAGATAGTGATTTTTACTTCTATTGCAATTTACTTTTGCTGCTATATACCACACGGTCCACCAGACATGAATATTTTTTGTAATGCCATCAATTGTGATATGAATTAGGGTCTTCAGATGTGCATTAGTATCCTGTCGAAGTACTGGATTACAGCACAACAAATAAAACCATTATACATAAACACTGGATCCATAAACAGATAGTGATATATTATATTTCAAGTTTCCATTTCTAGAATGATCTCATAAGATAATTGAACTTACAAGCTGGGATCAGAATCCTGTTTATCCATTGAACTTTAGGGAAGCTTATAAACAGTAGTACTGCAGCCATCTTGACACGGTGTGTCAAGAAGGGAATATATAATGCCACAAACATGCATAGATGCATTGTATATGTTGATTGTTTTTCATCCATGTAGGGCATGTGTAGTTCAATTCTAGCTTGCATTAATTTTTATTTTTTGTTGTTAAAAGGCATATTGAATTAACTATTAACATATAATTTGTTTGCAAACTGTCAGCTGAAACGGTAATATACAGAATATTTTACTACATCAATAGAGGGGGTAATGGTCGTCTAACCCTTAGGGAGCTAAAACGTGGAAACTTAATTCCTGCAATGCTGCATGCAGACGAAGAAGAGGACATAAACAAAGTTTTGAGGTAATATCTTTTGTTAGTATTGCTGCAATAACAAGTGAAAATGTAACCATGGGTATCTGAACACTATATTGTTCCACAGGTATTTTCCTATGAGCACTTCTATGTGATATATTGCAAATTCTGGGAGCTAGACACAGATCATGATTTCTTGATTGATAAAGAGAACTTATAAGATATGGAAACCATGCGATTGACCTACAGGATTGTTGATAGAATATTTTCACAGGTTAGTGTTGGCAAGACTCCCTGCTCTGAAAAAGCTATTCTTTCCATGCACACTTTTTCATCGTTCTATGTTATGGGTAGTTTGTGTGTGTGTGTATAATTTTTTTTTTGGGATTGATTGTGTTACGAGCCGAGGGTCTCTCTGGAAGCAGCCTCTCTACCCACAGTGGTAGAGTTAACCTTTGCTATTTGTGGGATTTACTGGGCTTGGTTGTTGTTGTATTTCTTTTTATCTGTCTCTAATCTAAACTTTGAACCACCAGGTTCCAAGAAAGTTCACCAGTAAGGTTGAAGGGAAAATGGGATATGAAGATTTTGTTTACTTTATTTTGTCTGAAGAGGACAAGTCATCTGAGCCAAGCCTTGAGTATGGTATGACTTTTATCCTTTTCCAACTTTTTATTCCCTTGATGCATGAGGTTTATCATTTGTGAGTTCAAGTATGTCTTTTGTAACATAAAAAAGGAACACGACAGTTGCATATATATGTTTTATAGCATTCATACTTTATATGTTTGCATATACGGCTTCTTTTGATATACATTATTTTGTTATTTTGTATCAGTGACTTAAGAATGAAACAAATTTCTTTCAGGTTCAAGTGCATAGATTTGGATGGAAACGGGGTGCTGACAAAAAATGAGATGCAATTCTTTTATGAAGAGCAGCTGCATCGCATGGAGTGCATGGCTCAAGAGCTGTTCTTTTTGAGGACATATTATGTCAGATAGTTGACATGGTTGGACCAAAGGTATTTTGTTTTACTCGTAACATTATCTATATCATTTTCTTTTGTTTAAGCTCTTGGAATTGTATAATTTGGACAGGATGATGGGTATTTTACTCTTCGTGACTTGAAAGGAAGCAAACTTTCTGGAAGTGTTTTCAATATCTTGTTTAACCTTACAAGTTCATGGCCTATGAAAGTCGTGATCCCTTTCTTATTCGTCAGGTATCATATACTAGCAGTTTGCCAACACTTATTTTTATTAGAAAACAAATTTAACACACTTATTTGTAAACAGGAACGTGAGATCCTACATTGACTGAATGGGACCGGTTTGCACATAGGGAGTACATTAGGCTTTCGATGGAGGAAGATGCTGAAGAAGCTTCGATGGCAGTGCAGATGTGTGGGACGAATCTCTGGAAGCCCCCTTCTAGTTACTAATTGAGGTATAAATGTAATAAAAAATCAGCTTGGTTTAAAAAACGCAAGGCGCGTCAAGGCGTTTAGGTCTCAAAAGCTAAGGCGCGTTGCGCTGCTCAATGTACAGCTATAAGTTTTATGTACAACGAGAAGCTGCATCTTTCTCGTATGTTTTACATATCAACCTTTTTTTATAAAGTAAACATTTCACAACTTCATCCTTTTTGTTGTTTTTACATATAAGCCTCCTACAAACCCTTACTATGACCAATTTGACCCAGAATTACATGAGGCGCCACCTCAAGCACCTTATTTTTAAAGCCAAGCTCATCAATAATTAACAATTCTTAAATCTTGTTTTTCTGCAGACGAAGTCATACATTTTTTTTTGTGGGGGCGACCAACAGAAGGCTTGCAAAGCTTTTCAACCAGTCACCGAGTATGATCAAAGCTGAAAGGATTAATCTCCACAAAGATGAATCTGCTTTTAACAACCACCAAAAAGTGATTTTTCCGCAGTGAAAAGGGGTTTTCAATTTCCAAGTTGCATAAGATCAAGATTCTCAGGTGATTTAGTTAGAAGCATGTTAGTGTTGTTGAGAAACTGCTTTCACTTCTTCCCAAAAGATTTGTTATGTTGATAACATTTTCTTAATGACATAGGTTGGTGGAGTTAGTTGTGATTCAACTTTGTGTCTTTGATTTAGTTTTGATTTTGATCCCCCCTGGACATATTTGTTTCGATGTCGATTTAGATTTTTGTATGTAATAGAATGAGACATTATTCTGGAAGTTTTTTTTTTCTTTAAAATTTTGTAGCTTGGTAACAGGATTTTGAAATGTTGTGTTTCTACTTTCTAGTTTTCAAGCATAGTTCATTCAGGCCTTGTATTGTGATTTTCATCTTGGATAAGCTTCTACTTCAAAATTCACATGTTTTTTTTTTCTTTCTATAATTGTTTTAGTTATTTCTTTAATTGTTTAATTATGATTTTTTCTCTATTTTTGGCTTCATTATAGCTTAATCTTATAAAATTTTTTTGGAAGGTGATTTATATGTTGTGGCAAAGTTCATCACAACCCCCCAGAAGGGGATCACCTAGCCACTCTACAATGGTCAGACTATGTTGTCTTAACTGGGCAAATGCTGACGCGAGACTGGCCGGCCCACAGCGAGTCGAGGCTGCGCATAAGGGGCACTAGGCTTCCACCCGGAAAATTTCCGCCACCTGCCACTTGACAGATGTTGCACCCTCCACAAGAGGCAACGTTTGGAGTAAATGCACAGTAGTAGAAAACCGGGGGGCCATCAGAATCGAACATGATCCCTCCGAAGAGAGTAGGCGAAACCATCACTTGGCAAAATATCCCACCTAAATGTTGAAAGGGGGGATCGAACCTTGATCACATAAGTGAACAAAAGGCCACTCCACAACTATGGCTGGATGCTTAATCTTGTAAACTTGTATTTATGTTGTGTGTTTTTACAGTTTGAGGTGAGATTATTAAAGAGGTTGTTACTCTATACGATAGGTAGAGTAACACTAGGGGTATGTTGGCAAAACTAGCTGGTGGCCGGAAGCTTTTTTAAATATATTTTGGTGTTTGGCAGAGTGACTGGAGCTTTTATAAAATGTATAAAATGACCAAAATGGGCATAATATAAAGCTTGTAAGGAAAGTTTTTATTTTATATTTAAAATAGAATGGGTATTTGTGTCATTTACTCATTAAAAGCTTGTAGCTAGTAGGAGCTTTTTCTTAAACGCTAGTACTAGTAGCTTTTCACTGTAGAGCTTTTTCTTCAACCTAAAAGCTTCCAGCTCCTTCAACCAAACAAGGTTTTTTTTGAGTAGGAGTTTTTTCTTAAAAGCTTGAAACTTGAAGCTCCTAAAAGCTCTTAAAAGCTCATTGCCAAAACAACCCTAGGTGCTCAAAACTGACTAGAAGTATTTATAAGATAGATATAAGTCAACAGGGTATGATTTCAGGTCCTATATTTACTATATTTTTTGTCAGTTTTATTAACACGTAAACCTTAACGTCTAAGATTATACTCTGAACCAACATCAAAATTCACTATAGTGGTGAATTAAACTTGCAAATAAGCCACATAGACACATGGTGCTATCTTCAAGTGGTCAACCACTAACCAACAACAAAAACTTATTAAAAAGTTAAAACATGAATTCAAATTGTACGTCAAAACACATTATGATAGTGCATCAAACCTGCATAGTTGGGATACACAATTCTAATTAAAAAGGGCATTAATTGTAAAATTAGACATGCTGTTGTAAAGTTTTTAACCGCGTGAACTTATGTATTCTGGATTATAAGTGTTAGGAAAATATGTATATGTTCCATCTTCAAGTGGTCAACCACTGACCAACAACAAAACTTATTAAAAGTTAAAACATGAATTCAAATTGTACGTCAAAACACAATTATGATAGTGCATCAAACCTGCATAGTTGGGATTCACTTTGAACGCACCAATATAACTATGTGCGTTAGAACACCTTTCTCATAAAAATCATCAAACTAATTTGTTTATATTTTTACTTTTGTAACCTTTTCCAAACATATGTCCCACCTAATATACTATTTAGTTTGTTTTAAAATATCTTAAAGACTAGAAATTGAATGACTCGTTTTGTTTTACTTGTTGTCATAATATATACGGTTCTAAGTATATGCATCACATGTGTGGAGGGATCTTTTAGATACTTCATTTCAAAAAAAAAAAAAAAAAAGCTTAATAAAACCTAATAACCTTTCATCATGGTTAATCACTAGCTATGATTAGTCATTGACATAATTATAAACTTGTAATTATCTAAGAAGTTGAGAAGTTATTTTTAGTAATAGTAGAATAGAACATTAACGTTTTTGTTGGCTTATAAATTATCTACAAACTTCAATATTATCGCCATATTGTGTACACATATGATATATGTAAGCGTTTTATTTAGCTTATACATTACTAGCCGATTACCCCGGGAAGGTCCCGGGTTTGAAAAATTTAATATGATTTATAAAAAATGATAAAAAAAAGAAAACTCAAATCACGAAAAGAGTAAATAACTTAAACATAATCAATCTTAGTTAAAAAACATTTATTTAAAAAGTTAAAAAAATAAAAAGCATAAACCATATTAAACATAATAAAGTATTAAAAGGATAACCTTCAACATATAAATCATCTTCACGTAAATTAAATATGTTACAATTTGATTAATGAATAACCTGAATACTTTGTGTTTTTTTCTGTATGAATATAACCCCACAAAAAATTAGTCGTTTTTTTTTTTTCGTTTTTATATAGCACTATGGTACTCGTTGGAAAGATAATAAAACGCTCGTTAATTTGGTGTAATTTTTTTATTTAAAAAATCTCGAATATAAAAGATATTTATGTTTAAAATTATGGGAGGAAGATAAGAGAGAAAAATTTTAATTTGTTTTTAAATTCTTTTTCCTAAAATAATCAATTTAATTTTAGTAATTGAGAATTAAGAGATAGAGAGATAAATTTAGATAAATACTCAAAAACACCAAAAACACTCAATTATTAAGCCACGTGGCACTCTCAATGGTTATATATGCTTTCTTTTTATATATATATATAGATACTTATGTTATTATCATGGTTATCAACACTTTAAATAGTATTATACACCTCAATCAATAAAATCATTGTTTTTCTACCTATTATTCTCCCATATTCTTTTTTCTATTATGCTAGTTTCACAACACGTTATCATGAAAATGATTTGCTTTTTGTGTTGTTGCTTTATGAGGAAAGACGAGTATTTTCACTGGTCTCTTGTATGTAGGGTGCAAATGAGGCGAGCAGCTCGAGATCGGCTCGGTAAAAAGCTCGAAATGAGCCGAGCCTTATCGAGCTCGAGCCGAGCTTGAGCCTAGAACAAAGCTCGTTTACTATCGAGCTCGAGCTCAAGCCTGATATAAAGCTCGCCAGGCTCGTCGAGCCTAGTATAATATTAGGTTTATTAATATTTTATACTATTTACCCCACATTTAAAGTTGTTTAATTAACGAGCCGAGCGAGCTTTTGAGTTATCGAGCCTAAACGAGCCTATTATATATTATTTAATTTTATTTATTAACTAATAAACACTAACGAGCCGAGCTCGAGCTTGAGAAAACTACTAACGAGCCGAGCTCGAGCTTAAAAAACAAAGCTCAGATTGAGCGAGCTCTTATAAGTTAATCGAGCTCGAGCTCAAGCCTGACTGAGCTCGGGCTCGGCTCGGCTCGTTTGCACCCCTACTTGTATATGGTAACTAGGTTAGAGCCCCGTGGGGACCCACGGTGCAAACCAAAGTAATTTAAAAATAATATTAAACTTAAAGTTGTATTATTCAAGTTGAGTGTCCGTAAAACCAATGAATATATCCAACATAATATTAACATGCAATTCCAAAACAAACAATCTCAACTACCATGAAAAAAAAAACAATCAAAATATCATACTTGGGCTGTAAGTTCACATATTAGGCAGTATTAAAAATAAAGATTACTAAAAAAAGAAGGATAAAGACAATATGACGTAAAAATCAAACATTATAAAATTTCTCTTTTGACCTTGAGCTTCTTAATTTCTCGTTTTTGCAATTTGTAAACTGATGTTAGCGTAAGCACGTCTTCAATCTTGCTGTACCTAAATGTGGCTAAACTACATTTTCTATCCCATTCTCCTTCAACCATTCACCCCAATTTTCAATAGCAAACCTAAAACCTCTTTTGACTTTTCCATACGAAGCGACATCCGAAGTTCAATACCGTCATTATTTCTTACAGTTATAAGCATACCGCTTTGTTCAAGTTCCGCCATCTTAACAACTTCCTTTGGCAGACGCTAATGAAACAATAACATATAATCATATATGATGAAATATAAACTAACATATGAGTAAATTAACTTTTTGAATAAATTAGTAAGGATGTTAATATAAAGAGGAAAATAAAATACTCACAATCCGATCCCTAGCAATAATAGTGAAGTCATGATATTGTTTAGCATTTAATTTAGCCATCATCGTTTGAAAGCGGTAATATCCTGTATCACTGTCCTTGACATGACGAAGTTCTTCTTTTGAAATTATAGTTTGATAACCTTCAAACCCAAAAATCTTTAGCTTAAGCTTTAGTTTTTCAACTTGATGAAAAACCATCAGGTATGGAACGAAAGGCAAGCTTTTGAATAAATATGACCAACCGTTAAATAAAAACAAAGTGGTTTTCAATTTTTTCGACAATCACTTTCTTCTCAATCACATCATTCAAAAACACTGATATATCCTTGTTTTCCAGTTTGTCGTAATTCATGTTTTTTGCAAATGAATCAGGAATGACCTGCAAAGATAGTGAATAAGTAACTGTATATGACTAAAAAATTATATCCTTTAACTAATTGGAAAAAAACAATACCAAGAAGTAAGGTGTATCTTGGTAAACGTGATGTGCAAATAACTCAGCATGTCGTTTCTCGTTATCTATAGGTGAAGCAATTATATTCATGTTGTTCTTTTGGAAATCATCAGAATAATTCATTCAGTACCAAGGGGGGAAAACATCAAGCTGATAAGTATGTGTATCATATGGGGTAAAAACCAACAAATCTCCTTGATTCAGTTTTAGTTCCTCAACCATCGTCATCCAACCTTCGGAGAATACTGGTTCACTATTCTGTGTAGTTACACGTACTTTGTATACCGATCAGCATCAACTTTATATCAAAATGACAATTTTCTGAAATATTTTGGATATACAGGCTGATATACCGATACGGTTTAAAACCTGAATATATGTAAAATATATCAAACAATAACATGTACTTTTAAGAATATAAAGTTTAAACAATTAATAACCATAGATTTTTAATACCATAAACTGCTTGTCAGGGATTCCAAGTTCTATATAAAAGGATGGAAGCATGTTCAGAACCTGTATAGATAGGAAATCATTTAACATTATGGGTTTGAAATTGTGAAACATTTTACTATATGTACGTTGGATTTGCCAATCAACACGTGAGAAGAAAACTGGCATTAACGAAATAGGAAATGGTATGATTACTTTGTTGCTATATCGACATATTTTAAGGATATAATCAAGGAATAAGCGACTAACATGTAAATTCAAATTGATTATTGGAATTTAGTCAATACGAAATAAGAAATGGTATAATTACTTTCTTGCTATATCGACATATTTTAAGCGACTAACATGTAAATTCATATTTTATTTAATGTCATTAATTATCTAACAATCAATCATTGACAATGAATCATTGACAATCAATCTTGCTAATCAAGGAATAACTGACTAACATGTAAATTCATATTTTATTTAATGTCATTAATTAGATGACAATCAATCATTGACAAAATATCCGTAATTTATTTATGAATTCATTAAGTAATTTATCATTGCAAAACCATATTCCTAGTCAAATGACATTAATTTGCATTTAGAATTTACAGATTTTTCGTTTATTTATTAAGGAATTAGAATTACTGATTGATTTATTTAATGTCATTAATTAGATGACAATCAATCATTAACAAAATATTGGCCATTGCTTTCTGACTTGATTAAGTAAATCAATCATTAAAAAAACCATATTCGTAACAGCATGACATTTATTTGCGTACATATATTTGAATTGTCCTATAGTTTTTTTTTTTAGAAAATTCTAACAACTTATTACATTTATTTATAGTATCAATCAATGGAGATATCATGACATTTAGTGCTGATTGCAAACAATAGGACAACATGTACTAATCACTTTTTGAACCTATCGAAGATGTGGATCTTCAAATGATTAAGGAATGGAGATATTCAACTTGTAAGATCCCCACAATCGGGTGTCAAAAGATTCTTCAAAGTTCGATATTTGTAACTTTCTTGTAATGGCTTATTGAATCTCATATCTTTCGTAATTGATAAATTATATGACATATCTTTCGTAATTGATTTCCAAATTAGTATTATTATTTGACTGTATTGAATCTCAGTTAAAAGACAATAGATTTTAAAATGGCATAGTATTGGGAATTGATTTCGTAATTGATAAGGAAAGGTTATAAAGTGGATAAAAATTAGCAAATGTACTGATGCTGAATTGATTACTAACTTGTAATTTCGAATTGATTATTCCAATTTAGGCAATACGCAAATGGCAATAGTATAATTCCTTTCTTGATCTACGGCCATATTTTTAAGTAGTTAATTAAGTCGCTTAGGAGTTGATGAAGGAATCATCATTTATAAATTTTCGATTTTGTAACTTACTATTAATAATTAGATAGATTGACTTAAAATCAATATCATTAATTTGATATAATTAAATGATAGATTTTTCTCACATGATTAAGGAATTACAATTATTATTTGAATGAAATTAATGTCATTAATTTTACAAATGAACATGGAATTCAATAATTCAAATGCAAATGATATTAAATAAGGTATAAACCTCATGAAGAATTCAAAACAATTACATTAAAAACAAATAAAATAACCAACGTTTTAAATTTCTACATCAATGACTTCTTGTGGTGCAACCCTAGTAACAATGAGCTTGTGGTTTTCTGAACACCATTTGAATACGCAATAGTCACCAACGGTAATATCTTCTGATGTTAGCAAATCAGCCCATCCGATTACAATAAACCTTAATGAAACAATAAAGTTGTGTAAATATATAAAAATGGGTACGTTTTTATAATTTAAGAAACGGAGCTGGAACGTAAATGTTGAAATTGGAAAGAACGAACCTAGCGACTTCAGAAACAATCTCTACACGCACTTGTGCAGACCACGAATACCCATTTGTAAATTTAATCTTTATTTTCAATGATTGATTTAAATTGGCCAATTCAGCAATCGTATTAGGAATTATCTGCATAACATAAACAAATTAAATAATGTAACAATAAATAATATCTAGATGAATAAAAGATTTAAGAAAATAACCTTACAAAAACAATAAACGTACCAATTCATTTGTAATAGTGCATCCAAAACCAGGTAAACCATCATAGTTGGTAAGTTGAACTTGTAAGTGATCTAGACAAGCTGCTTGTTGCACAACATTGCTATCTTCTTCTAATAAGTTGTTAGTAAGAACTTTGAACAACCTCATTTGACGACCATTCTTGTTAAAAGTAAGAACATTAAAACGGTTGTAATCTTTTTTTTCAAAATAAATTAAATCACCAATCTGGAGACGAAGGTCGCTTATGAATTTGACCCATCCATTACAAAAACAAAAGTCAAGACCAATCTTTGTTTTTCATTTTCAAGTATGTTTTTCACACTTTATAACTACCACTACTACATTTATCATGTAATAAACAAACAAGCATACACACCATAATTTCACTCATGATAAAGCTATCACCATTCACCAAGGTTTGGAGAATGTGTGATAGGGCCATGGGGGCAAACCTTAATGTATTTTTTACTATATGTAAGACACTAAGACCCTTTCCATGACCCATGCCACAAGTGAGATCGTGACTTCAAGACTTGGGGCATCAATTTCCAAAAGTTTATACATATTATATTAATTTAGGCTTTTATTCCTTTAAGTTATTTGTCGATTGTTCGACTCAGTTTGATCATATATAACTTTCTATTTTAAGGATCATCTTTCAAAATCACACATGACGTGGATGTTTGGGTAAACTTATTTCCCCTCCTTATAACTTATTAACTTTTTAAGAAGTTAATTAGGAGAAAAATAATGTTTGGGTAATGGTTTGAAAAAGAGTTTTTGTGCTTTGAAAGGGAGATCAATTAGAAGTTAAAAATTGTAACTTTTTTATTAAGACGATAGAAAAAGAAATAACGAGATAATTGAAAGCTGATGGTCGTGTTTGGTGCTGGTCGTCGCTTCCTTCTTCTCATGTTGAAGTGGAGGAGCTAAACTTTCTGAATTCGATGTTAGATGCGGTCAACCTCACCAACAGGAAAGATGGGTGGTCTTGGATTGGTGCGGGTGCAAGTGTATTCGGTGTCAAGGCTGTCAAGAATCTTCTGTATAAAGGGTTCGATTTCAGTCACCAACACGTGTTTGATCGATGCAAATGGCTGCCTTTAAAGTGCAATGTTTTCGCTTGGAGACTAGAGACGGGGAAGATTCCAACCTATAAAGCTTTAGCTCGCAGGGGTATTTCGGTCACGGATTGCTCGTGCCCTTTTTGCAGAAGTGGGGATGAAACAGCTAAGCATTTGTTCACGTCGTGTATCTTTGCAACTGTGGTGTGGCAGCATATAAGCTCGTGGTGTAAAGTTCAAAGCTTGTTTTTCTTTTCGGTTCGAGACATTATTGAATTTCACCACCATGCAGGTCTCTCGGGGAAAGCTAAAGATATTTTGAAAGGGATTGTTATCATCGCATGTTGGAGCATCTGGAGAGCGAGGAACAGACTCGTTTTTTTATGGCAAAACGACCAGGATTGAAGATATTCTTGGTGAAATCAAGTCGGTAGGGTTCCTCTGGGTCAGAAATAGAGCTAGATTAAAGTCTTTAAAGTGGGAGGATTGGTGTAAATTTGATTTCATGAGCTGTATGTAGTTTTTTGGTTGTTGTGTGCCGCCCCGACTCAGGGTTTTGACGTTGTTAATGAAGTATACTTTTCAAAAAAACAAAAAAACGAGATAAATTAGATGGAGAGCCAAACATACCCCGTGACATTCAAAATCCATAGAAGTATAGAACCATAGCCAAATAGAGAATAAACTCATAAAGTATCCATAAATTTTATTTAAAAAATAAATGGAAGAAAGAAAATGGATGTGACATAGTAAATGCCCATCACCATGGTTGTCCTCTGACCTCTGCACACAACAGTAATAAAGGCAAAATAAATTGAACAAAATATTCTGCTTTTTTTCTTCATATTATCACCCTGTAAATTTCTTCTCAATTTTTTATCATTATTATTATTATTAATCTAAACCCAGAAAAGAGAGAGAGAGAGAGAGAGAGAGAGAGAATAAGATCTGAGCTGTTTAGTTGCTTTTGAAGAACTACAACAACAAGAGGCATATGATATTATTATGATTCATACAAACATCTTATTATAAACCTCTCTTCTTTCTCAACCAACCCAATCCCTCTTCTATTCTTTGGATCCATTCATTCCCTTCAGGTTTTATTCTCATCTTTTTTCCTTTTAGATCACAAATTTACTTGCTTTTCTTCTCATATTATCTTTATATATTATCTTTATGTTCCAACTTAGTTAAAGTTCATAACTTTATGGATCTGTTGTTGCTTTTACTTGAATCTTGTTTCATTTCTGTTTCCAGATTTGTGATTACAAACACTTCTTGAAGCTTTATAGAATCTTGATTTGGATTTTAATATTTTATTATCCAAGATTTGATTTTTCCCCAATGTGGAGCTAAATTAGGGCATAAGTAGTATGTTTAGGTTTAATAATTGGGGATTATGATGGTGTTTAGGATATTGGTGAATCTTTATGGTAGATGAGTTGCTAAGTGTACACAAAGAAACAATGGAAGATTATTCTAAGTATTTACATAGTCCTGCTCATCTAGCGGTTGCTCAACGAGACCATGTCGCGCTTAAGAAGCTTATTAGTGCGCTTCCTCGGTTGGCTAAAGCGGGTGCGGTTAACACTGAGGATGAATCTGTAGCTGCTGAGCTTGATGCAGATGCGGTTTCGGCTGTGATTGATCGGCGTGATGTTCCTGGGAGGGAAACGCCGCTGCATCTTGCTGTTAGGATTAAGGATCGGGTCTCGGCGGATATTTTGATGGCTGCTGGTGCTGATTGGAGTCTTCAGAATGAGAATGGGTGGAGTGCGCTTCAGGAAGCGGTTTGTAATCGGGAGGAGAATATAGCTATGATTATTGCGCGACATTATCAGCCGCTTGCGTGGGCTAAATGGTGTCGTAGGCTTCCGCGTATAGTAGCGTCGGCGAATCGTATTCGGGATTTTTATATGGAGATCACTTTTCATTTTGAAAGTTCGGTTATTCCGTTTATAGGAAGGATTGCTCCTTCGGATACTTACAGGATTTGGAAACGTGGGTCGAATCTACGGGCTGATATGACTCTTGCAGGCTTTGATGGGTTTAGGATTCAACGGTCGGATCAAACTTTTATGTTTCTTGGAGACGGGTATTCGCAGGGGGGTGGTAACCTGTCTTTACCTCCAGGTTCTTTGATTGTTCTGTCACATAAGGAGAAAGAGATAACAAATGCGTTAGAGGGTGCGGGTGCTCAACCATCTGAAGCTGAAGTGGCTCATGAAGTAGCTTTGATGTCTCAAACCAACATGTACAGGCCCGGGATTGATGTGACTCAAGCCGAGCTTGTTCCTCATTTGAATTGGAGGAGACAAGAGAGGACAGAGCTTGTGGGACATTGGAAAAGTAAGGTGTATGATATGCTCCATGTGATGGTGAGCGTGAAATCAAGGCGGGTCCCGGGTGCTATGACAGACGAGGAGCTTTTCGCCAATGAACATGGAGTAGAGAATGGAGCTGACAATGATGAGTATGATGATGTCTTGACACCCGAAGAAAAGATGCAGCTGAATTCCGCTCTTAAAATGGGTAATTCAGAAAATGTATGTGAAGATGAAGATCAAACCAACCATGGAAATACTGAATCAGGTTCGCTTGAAAATTCGGAAGCCAACACTAAAGATAAGAAAAGTTGGTTCGGTTGGAACAAAAAGGGTTCAAAAACGGGAGGGAACGATCCCGAGGATTCAAAGATTCTAAAAAAGTTTTCAAAACTGAATGAAACGCAAAAACCATCATCTGAAACTGTAACGGATGACAACAATGGCGAGTCGAAGAAAGCAAAAGATAAGAGCGCTAAGAAGAAGAAGAAAAAGGGATCAGCAACAGATTCTAAACATGAAAGCGAGTACAAGAAAGGTTTGAGACCCGTTCTTTGGTTAACGCCAGATTTCCCTCTGAAAACAGACGAGCTTGTGCCGTTACTTGACATCTTAGCGAATAAGGTGAAGGCCATTAGGAGATTAAGGGAGCTTTTAACTACCAAACTACCTACCGGTACTTTCCCTGTAAAGGTACAGCCATTTTGTTTTAAACATGTTGATTCATTACATTTTACTGTTTTTAATGTTTATGAGAACTTTGTCACGATGATAACGTTTGTTTGTGAGTGCAGATCGCGATACCAATAGTGCCAACAATCAGAGTACTTGTAACATTTACAAAATTCGAGGAGCTACAAGCTGCATCAGAAGAATTCTCAACGCCACTCTCGAGTCCAGCTCATTTCCAAGATTCAAAATCCAAAGAACCGGAGGGATCAACCTCATGGATCTCCTGGATGAAAGGAAACCGCGGTGACCAGTCAAGTGACAGCGAAGGTCGCAGCTTCAGGGATGAAACAGACCCGTTCAACATACCAGCAGACTACACATGGGTCGATGCCAATGAGAAGAAACGCAGGCTGAAGGCCAAGAAAGCCAAGATCAGGAAACACAAGAAGAAATCTGCAGAGAAAAGCACTGAAAACGGAGCAAGGCAGAGGCAGTCGAGCGAAGATTTGGAGGATTAGTTCTTGCGCCGTGTTGGATTCGGGTATGAAGCATAAGACATTTGTGTGGTAAAGTTTGATTGTTAGGGGTTGTTTGTTTGATTGCTTGTTGTATGCAATCTTTGTTTCCAGTGGTTTTGGTAGTTCTCTCAGGAACAAGCTCAAACATGTTGTATTAATGTTTTAATTATTTATTATTGCTCTTCAGTTTCCTTTATTTTTCAAATGTATCCTTTATAAGTTCATCATTTTTTTTTGTTTCATTCATTTGACAAGTTATCAACTAAATATTATCTAAGAATGTAACATCTAGTTTCTATTTGTCCAAAACATAAATTTTTATTGATGCATTTAAAAATTCAAGATTGTCTAAAAAATTAATCATCTTTATAACTATTTATGAACTGTCGTTGGCTATTTGGTTCACTGTCATCAGCTGGTGCGGATAAGAGCTCTATGACCCTAAAGTCACATGTTCGAATCCTACTTCAGTACAAAAATCTTGTTGTCATTACCATGGATTGCCAATGAGCTCTAAGGCATACGCAAGTTAAGGGGTTTCACGAGCTAGTCGGTTTCCTTCTGGAACAGGTTGGCGACATACTCAAGCGTCAAATTAACAATAAACGGTTAAAATCCTGTCGGAGGTATGGACAATTGGACATACCTAGGTTGTGAAGAGGCATGCCATTGAGCCGAATTGCCAACGTCGTTGAAAAAAAAAAAGCTTTTTATGAATTTAAGTTACTAAGTATGATCCATAATGAATAAAATATTAAAAATGTTAAAGATCCCATTAGAGCCTAATTTAGCAACGGTCTCTAATTCAAAATCTGAAAACCCTACACAGTCTTTGTGTGCAGCTCTCTCTCTAACTAACTAATGGGCTGCTTTACAGTCTTTCCATGTTTTACTTCTTCCAAGCATCCAACACAGACCAAATCTATTAACAAAAACACTTCATCTTCTTCTGCAAATCAGGTTCTTTATATTTGTAAAATAAAAATTAATCTTTTTTATCTTTTCTTGATCCCAATTCACATTTAAACTGTTAATCTGTATCAGGGTTATGTTAAGAATTGCAAGATTGTTTTGATCAAGACACCCACAGAAGTATCAACGAATATTGGATCGGTCCAAACCTCGGTTTCAAGATCAAGGTATTTTTTTGTGCTAACTTCTGTGATCAAGATTTACAGTGTTATTGAATATAATTTTACGTAAATGCCGGTATTGGGGTTGCAGAGATTGAGGTTTTATAGTAGTTTGCTCGACAACCAGAGACCAAAGTTTCATTTTTAATAGAGTAGGTTTTGCTATCCAAAAGGGTTGGCGGCGCAGCTTGTTGCCTGCTTCTCAGCCGTCCACTTGTAATGTGTTGATTCTAATTTAATGAAAATCCGTGTCTAACTTTTAGGGATAATAGTGAAGATGATAAGGAGAAGAATGTGGAGAGGAGGGGGAAGTTAGGAGATCTTGTGCAACGCGATAGTGCGAAAGAAAGGGACGACGAAAAGATATATGGAAATGGAATATTAGGAGTTCTTGTGCAGATTGAAACTGAAAATGAAAGAATGGTAGATAAGGATGAAAGTGATGAACATGGAGCTGTTTCAGATTCTAGTGTTTCAAGCTATATATGTTATCCACCAATGCATAGATATTATAACTGTGAAGCCGACGAATATGAAGAACAGCATCTATTGGTTCAAGAAGGTTCACCCGAGTCCTTTTTTTCTTTGTCAATTGATCCAACGAGGCATTCAAAGTCTTCGACAGGTGAAGTCGATGATAAAGAAGTTAATAGTCCCCTGAAAAGAAGTTCTTCATCTGAATTGATAGAGAGTAATTATAATGAAAGCGTTGATTGTTTGTTGAATCCGATTGAGAATCTTGCTCAACGGAAAACAACGAAGGCAAGACCAATGCTTGGTTTGGATCATCTGCAAGAAAAGGAAAATATTTATATAGAACAAGGGAAAGTTAAAAACCGACGCTGTTGTGGCTACAAGCCTTTCAAGTTGGTTAGTTGACCCTGAGAAGTCAACAGTGAGCAACGACGAAACTCAATATTCTAGAGGCTCTGATGGGGCAACTTCTTGGAAGAGCTGTGAAGATAGGCCCATTTTAGGAGCTTGGAGCATTGATGAAGTTAGACAGATATCGGCGAGATCATCTCCAAGAAAGTCACCATGCCACAACCCTGATGACATGCCGATCATAGGAACCGTTGGCAGTTACTGGAGTCATACCGGGCAAACTACAGATTGCACATCTCCCTTAGGAATGTCTGCATCTGCAAAATCTGTAAGGAACATAAAGGTATTATACACTTATTCATTCCTAAAGTTCTAGATATAATAACTTATGTCGTTTATATGTAAATAGGTCGAAACTGACACCTTTAGACGCTGGATATGTGATATTTAGATGGGTTCTAATTTCTTTGTGTCGTCTTTGCAGAACAAAGCTTTAAGCTGCCATTCTTCCTCTAAGAGAAGGTTGGAGAGCATTCGACAAGATTATTGATTAGTTAACTTATAAATTGCATCCGAGCGACTTCAAAATTCCCTTTTTGATGCTTGTGAATACTAGAAGTTGGTTTATGCTTAGTCTTGTTTTCTTTAGTCATGCAATACTTTGCTCTAGTAACTGCATAAGTTATGATCCATTCGGATCTATTATATATGAATAATACAAGCAATATAACAGTGCTTGCCTTCAACTATCCAATCTATGAGCCTCCAACTCTAGATGTTTATGACGTCTCGCTTGTTTCTCTCTTTAGGAGGTTTGTTTCGCTCGTTTGGGTATAACGCTCGTCATACTTCAGGGTGTATACACCTTATATGCTTCTTGCTTGCTTGCCTGCCTTGAAAACGCTTAACCTTGGACATAATTAAAACTCGTTTGATATGCGACTTTTGGGTTGAACATAATCAAATCGCATTCGACATTCAAATGTATTTTGGGTTGAACATGATCAAATCACAGTTGATATGTAATTGTCTACTTTTTGTGTGTGACTCTAAAGGTTTTAGGAACATAATCAACATTGGCTCATTTTATGCAGTGGTCATACAACTAACATGTTTATCATGTAGATTCATAATGCATAATCACAAAGTCAAATACTGAAATTATTATATATAATAAATGTTGACCACTTTAGGAATAGTAGCTAACGGTTGACCGTTAGTTACTATTTAACTCCGTCAGTTACTATTCAATTCCTTCAGTTACTATTCAACTCTGTTAGTTACTATGCAACTCCGCTAGTTACTATTCATCTCCGTTAGTTACTATTCAACTTCGTTAAGTTACTATGCAACTCCGTTAAAATAGTACTAACGTAGTTACTATTGAACTCCGTTAAAATAGTACTAACGAAGCTACTATTTAACTCCGTTAATTACAATTCAACTCCGTTAAAATAGTATTCAACTCCGTTAGGTTGCTTTTCAACTCCGTTAATTTACTATCCAACTCCGTCAACTTATACTACCTAACACCGCCAAATTTTTACGTCTACTTTTGGTTCGCTTTTTACTGTTCCATACACCGACGATGTGCGCTATTAGTGTTACTTCGCATGGTTGTTCGCCTTAGCACACCCAAAAGTCCGTTCCATCGCGCGTATGTTGACCATCTTAGCAATAGTAACTAACGGAATTAACCGTTAGTTACTATTCCGTTACCCGCTGCGTGCCGCAACGCGCGCGGAAAAAAAACTAGTTTAATATATAAATCTTGTTTGCTTACTTTTTATGTTTGACTATAAAGGTTCACATGTTCCACATGTCATTAGCAAATAGTAATGTTTCTAGTGTGTTGTATCGTAATCAATTAATCATATAACTAACATTTCCATCTTGTAGATATATAATTGTATAATAATACAAACTCAACTACTAAATTGGACATCATAGGTTCTAGAGAATGTGCATAACAATGTAAATTTTCTTTGAGAAAATTCAAATGGAACGTTAACTTCCAAAATAGTAAAAGGTGAGGGTTAATCCTAATGGTTTGGATAAAATTGTGGGATGAGATAAACCGGAAAAGGGAAGAAAATAAGAGCGACCGTAGTCGAGCGCCATAAGTGGGCAAAAAAACTATAGCGCCCCCTGTACACCATTACAGGGGGGGCTCCATCTTGAAAAATATGGTTTGGGCTCCATGGGTATAGCGCCATTTGCTATATGCCCCCTCCAATCAGATTTTGCCACATCACCCCCTCTCTCTATTTTATTATTTTTTTATTTTAAAAGATATAATAAAATATTAAAAGGGGCTTTATATATAAAGCCCCACCACTACACCCCTTTTCCACTTTATCTCTCCATGCTGACTCAGCAGCCACGTGGACCAATCAGGAAGGGGGACTTTATATATAAAGCCCCCACTACGCTATGGTCTAAAGATTAGATAATTGTTTGGTGATAATTATTAGTTTGAATGAACATGCTTATCTAGTACTTTATTTATCGGTTAATTAAAGGTTAGAGTTAGTATTGGTTTAGGATAGCTTGTTTAGCAAGTTACTAGTTTGGTATAAATAGATGGGTTAAGTTATGTAATTTATTGGATGTTTTGCTTTGTTCTTTATTAATAACTCAAAGAGTCATGAGGAGTTCTAACAAAATCGTTGTGTTGCTGTGTTTTTTTTCCGATGGTTCGAACAAAAGGTTACCACAATATTCGTATCACACGTGAAATGTATATAAACTTGTATGCGTTAGAAAACAACCATGTACTTACACTTGCGCAATATTGTTTTTAGGAACACAATGAATATAAACAAGGCGAGTACGGGATCCACTGATGTGTAATGTGTTTACTGGAAACCAGCCATCATACACGCCATACTACAAGGCAATCATGGGGCATACAAGCCATATGATAGGGCCTAAAACGACTGTACGATCCGTATGAAAGCGTATTCATCCGTCATACATCCTTACCCTTGCTAATGGTGATCAATTCTATCCACATAGCTAGGACCCCTATTATATATGTTGTTTTACCAATTCCATTCCTTGTATCCTTGAACTCTCCTGTGAAACACTAGACAATCTTCCAACAAATACTCTTGGCTTCCACAATATTCACAGGGATCGCCATCTACCCAATTTAAGGTGATGATGACAATTTTGTCTTGCTAATTTCTCCTTTTCGGATTGTACAAAAGTGGTGAGCTTTTTCCCGAATGTCGGGTAAGCATGCACTATCTGTCACCTGCACACTTAACAAACCACGTGTAACAACGAACAAAAAGAAATAACAAAGATAAAAATTCAACAGTTAATCACAAATAATCAACTAAATCAAAAAAACCAAGCGTACGAACTCCCCAGCAACGACGCCAAAATTTGATCGGATGTCGAGGGTCTGGTCAAAGATAACATTTATAGTGTTCCTTAGTACCCTTGACTATGTAGCTAGTGGTAGAAAGAGTGTCAAACCACAAAGAGTTTGTGGTTGGTGATTAGTGTTTTAGTTGATTAACGAGTCACTTATGAAGGTGTTATTCTTTATGAAGTTTGCTGTTTTGTTTATTTAAAAAGTTGTTTTGAATGAAATGGAATCAAGGATATGACTCTGAATTTATTTTTATAAGAATAGCTATTGATTTTAAATGATGTGTTGAAAGATTAAATGGTGAATGAAAATAAGTTGTAAAGAATAATATGAATAGGAATCACACCCAGTTCGAAATCATAAGCAATTAAGATTCAATCACACAACTAGGATTGAATTTGAAGTGAACAGTTGGTATCAAATGGATTGGGGTTCAAGCCTTAGGCATCAACATAAATCAATGGACACAAGTATGTTTTGTTATCACGAACACATACAAACCCTAAATTGAATTTAACTTCAATAGTAGAAATCATCTTAAGAAGTCAATGGTGCAAGAAAAAAACTTAACATTCAAGAGTTCAAATCAATACTGACCAATTAAATCAACAACTCCAACCGCTATTTTGGTAATCAATAAAGTAGCAGATGGGTAGGCACGGAGGGAGATGCGGGCTTTAGGCCACATGGCTCGACATGGATGGTGGTGGCGCCACCAATGCTAATCCACACCCTGCATCCTTATAGATGATCAGTAACACACGCATAAATCAATCTCTTTTGTATCATATCTGATTAAAAAAAACTCGTGTTAGAGTGTTAGGTTAGTTTAACTGATTTAACTTGACTCCAAAAATGATTTTATAAAAGCTTATTGGTTTGTATAAATCATCTATATCTATATCTATATATAATAAACGAAAACAGGTGTGACACATGGCACTAGGTGAGGCATTTACTTTGACTTCTCTTTATTTTTTTTTAATTATATTTTAAATAAAGATAACTATAACTATTATTTTAAAATTTCAAATATGGTAATTAATATTTTTATGTTATATTTTCTTTATCTTCCTCTACAATTTTTAAATGTTAGTAACTTTTATATGCAACATTTAAAAAAAATATACACCAAATTAACGAGCGTTTTATCATCTTTCTGGTGAGCACCTTAGTGCTATACAAAAAACGAAAGGAAAAAAAAACGATTTTAATGGGTTTTTATTTATGCAAAAAACACACACAATATGTTTAGGTAATTCATTAATCATCTCTAGGCAAGCCACTAATCATGTTAAGATGGTATATATGCTTTTGAACCTACTATTACATATAAGAACCCGCTAACTACATATATATTCACAGATAAAGTCAGTTTGGTAAGAATCTATTTTTTTTTGTATTTTGCTTGGTGTTGCTAGGAATGTTGATTACAAATGTTGTTAAGTCGGTTAGATGTAGCCTATGATTATTAGACACCAGGTAAATCTCTAGCTGATAAGTGATAATTAGTCACCTCACCTCACCTCACCATGCATGTCTCTTAAATCAATCATCATCATGACATATCATTTGATACCAATTTGATTTTTTTTTTGAGGTTCATATTACGGCTTAAGAATGTCTTGAGAAAGTGACAACGATGTACAGAGACTTCACTCGAGCAAGATCTGCACACGTAGAATTAGAAGTAGGTTTGATGAGTTATTGAGTGTTGATTCTTTAAAAAAAATTCCCGAAAAAACGACCTTTTCCTTTCACAGTACACACATTTTATCACTTCATATTAGATTTTTCTATCTCAAAAATCACCCGAGGATAATCTAGTTGTAAATAAAACATGTTTTTAGTGATCATACTTTTGAATCAAATCTATAATAATAATAATAATAACTTATAATAAAAGAATTGAATATTGATGAGGTGGCATTCAATGGAGGCCTCAACCCTCATTTGAATGTGCCACGTGGAATGTTAAGGTGAGAGTTTTTAATTTATTTTTTTATTTTGTTTTTATCCATTCTCCTACACTTATCTAATCCTAATCTCTTTAAGAATTTAAAAACAAATTTAGATTTTTCTCTCTAATGTTTCCTCTCATCATTTTTAAACGTTAATATATTTTATATACGAGAGTTTTTAAAGAAAAAAATTACACCAAATTAACGAGCGTTTTATTATCTTTCCAACGAGTACCATAGTGCTATATAAAAAACGGAGAAAAAAACGACTATTTTTTATGGGGTTTCGTTCATACAGGAAAAAAAACACAAAGTGTTCAGGTTATTCATTAATCATGTTTTTTCTTTTAAACCAGGTTCTTATATACAATGTTGAAATTTAGCCCAATCGCCATGCTATCATTGGAATTTTACTCTTCTAAAGATGGATATGTATACTTCATCAAGAGAAGCTACAAGAAAGAATCGCGCAACACTGCAACACACAGTGGCGGAACCAGGAATTTTTTTCACCGGGTTCCTTTTTTTAGGTGTTTCAACTTCATATGACTAAATATAAAAAAAATTCCGGAATTTCGGCTCGGTTCAAGGGTTCGGGTCGGTTTTCCGGTTCGGGTCGGATAAGGTTCATCACATAAAAAAATACGATGTAATAATGAAAAAAACATTGGCATTAGAAATTTAAAGCACATAATATAAATACGATTGTCTTTAAGGATAAAAAAAAACATACCTATAGTTGTTCCCTACGAGTTTTCATCTTTTGAAAGCGTTGCATTACATTCTCGATCGTAACTTGTTGTAGTAACTCCCTTTCAATGTAACAAATGCAAGTGTCGTTCAAGTATCCATCACCCATCTTATTACGCAATTCATTCTTCACATACTTCATTGAAGAAAAACATCTTTCAACACTAGCCGTTGCAACGGTAAAACTAGTGACAATTTTATTAAACGATAGACCAACTGATAATATGTTTTCTTGTTTCCACCATCCTTTTGGCAAGATCACTTACCCCGTCCAGGTTGTCAAACCGACTATCTTCTTTCACATTAGTAATGTAGTGGCTAAGCTCATACATAAGCTTGTCTTTTTCATCCAAAGTAAAATCAAACGGATACATCTCAGCCAACTTTAGCAAGTTCAGTTTATTGAAGGCACTAAAATTATGACATGGGCTCAAAGAACTCATACACGTTAGCAATTCAGTGGTTACCTCATTAAAACGATCTCCAAACTCTTGAATTTGCATGTCTAGAACCATGTTGAAATTGTTGACCATATAATGGTGACGATTGGTGATGTTGGTCTTTCTTCTTTTATTTTTCTGGTTAACATAGATGTCTTCCATGTTAATCATCTCGATATCATATTTTTCACAAAAGGTTGCAACATCTTTCAAAAGTGAGTCAAAGCCTTGAAGTCGGTACCTTTGTAATTCTTCTTTGGTTGATTTAACCAACCCAACTGCATTCATAATATCCTGATTCTTTCTTTGAAGAGCGACACACAATGCGTTAGTAACTCCCAAGATATGCTTCATCAAATGTATATAAAATACAAACTTAAAACTTCTCATGTATAATTGAGAACCATTTGCTTGACTTCTTTGAACTTTATCGGATCCCTCATTTTCTATATATTCAAGCACGTCAATAACACAAGGATATAAAGAAACCAAACGAATAAGTGTTTTCTCGTGAGAACTCCACCGTGTATCTCCGGCTCTTGCAAGTGACATTTCTTGATTTTTTCCACGTCCGGTTTCAACCTCCGGATCTAATCCCAACATCTCTCTTTGACTTTCTCTTAGCAAATCTATTCGTTTGCAAGATGCACCAATAACATTTGTTAATTCTGATATTTCTTTAAAAAATTTACAAATTTCAAGATGTTTATTTGCAACAGCCACAACAACAAGCTGAAGTTGGTGAGCAAAACAATGAACAAAGTATGCCGATGAATTTTCTTTCAAAATCAAAGCTTTCAAACCATTAAACTCACCTGACATGTTGCTTGCACCATCATATCCTTGGTGAAAGAGGAAGAAAGAGGAAGAAAGAGGTGAAAGAGGAAGAAAGAGGTGAAAGACTTTAGGGTGTTTGTTGTTTGGAATTTGAAGAATATTGGTGTGTGTGTGTGTTGTTTTACGTGGGTTTGAAAGAGGAAGAAAGAGGTGAAAGAGTTTAGGGTTTTGTTATTTTAAATTGTAAAAAAAAAAAAAAAAAAAAAAACTGGAAATTAAAAAAACGGGTTTACAGGAATCGAACCCGGATGCCCTTGTATTTTCAAGGCGGGTGTTACCACTAAGCCACCTACAATGTTATGTAATGGGTTCCTTTGATAATATTCTTATGGGTTCCTTTTTTTTTATATATATCAATTTACACTAAAAATTAGAAACCGAGTGGGTTCCCGGGAACCCGGCGCTATAGCCGTAGATCCGCCCCTGGCAACACATGGTGTCACCTTATAGTAAGGTTAATTTTTTATTTATTTAATTACAAGAATAATAATTATTACTATTAGTATTAGTATTATTAGAATGATTATAGAACACTCCCGGGATAAAAGTTAGTGGTATTATATTTTTATTATAATATAAAAATCTTCATCTATAATCGAGTGATAGATATCTCCACACCTATTATTATCAACACATTTGAAAAAAGTTTTTGAGACCGGAAACATAGCCAAAAAAATGTGAAATCACTAAAAGAAATTCTGATTATTTCTTTAAAACCCATTAAACCGCAAAAAAAAAAGTTAAAAAAAAAAACCTTTATTTATCTTGGATTCTAAAACCATATATGCCCATAGTATTTGCACATGGCTATAAACAAAACATTTAGTTTCTTGAAACTCATTGGGACTGTGGCTCCATCTTGACCGTCCAATCCCACCAAAAAAAATAAAAAATAATAACAATAAGAATATATTGTCCAAACCCTTTATTTGTCACAAGAAATATTCAATTCCTTCACGCGTCTATCTCATTCGTCCTTCTTTATCACAATTCACAAGTAATAAAACGTGAAATTGGCATATATTTTCTTCTATAATGATATAGATATTACACCCGGATGACAGGTAAACACTAACAAGCTACATCGCTACGCCCTTTTAAATAGCAAAGCTAATCCGATATCTACTCCCAATATAAAATAAACCATAAAAAAACACCATACTTCTCCCTATAATATCTACACCCCCAATTTGTGACCTTTTTTTTTTCTTGAATCAAAGAACAAATCCATGGTCTAACACAATTAAAAGGTAAATAAAACATCTGATTAAATTAATGCTTACCCCTACAAAACTTTAAGTTGGTTGGACCAGTACCTTTGTAACAAACCAAAAAAAAAACATAACAATTTTTTCTTAGTTTTTTTTTAATATTTTTTTATTATCAAGAATTAAAATCCAAACAAACCCACCTCAGATTTCCTACCATATTATGTTCTTGATATCATCCCACAAATATTATGTCTAATTAATTCTACCCAGGTATAAAAAAAACCAGCTTTATGAACTTGTTATTATATGTTATCTAGGGTTATGTACTTCTGTTATATGTTATATTAATAATAATATATAATATAAATCTTGGTCATTTAGTTCATCTAGATGTGTTTTAAGGGTGTTTTGCATCTGGGTATTGGTTTATATGCAATATTTATTTATAAAGTTATAATCTTGTGTTCTTGATCCTCTTTTTGTTTGGGGGTTTAGGGATTTTGACTAGGTCAACCTTTTTGTTTTGTTTTTTTGTTAATTATTGGTATGTAACCCTAAATTGGTTGATTTATGTTTACTGGGTAACTTTGGGAATATGTGTTAGGTGATGATTTATAACCTTCTGTTCAGATCTGTTGCTTTTTTATTTTTTTTGTTATATTAATTGATGATTTTTTTTAGTCAGTTTTTTTATTTTTATTTTTAATTAATTGTTTGTCCTATTTTAGGGTTCTTGAAGTTTGGAACTGTATTCAATATCTGGGATTAAACTGCATTTGGTTAAGGAACATTGACTTTATTTTGGGGTAATGAATAATCATCTCTTTTGTACTTTTAGTTTCTTTTTAGTTGTACATGCATACATACATGTTTTCGATCCGATCCGATCCGCCGTAGCTAGACTTGGAAGCATGGTTGCAGTACTCGCTAGGCGCTACCAACTCTGCCAACTGGGGAGTTGCGAGTACTCGGGGGTCGAATCGGCCTATGCGGGGAGTACTCGGAATATTCGGCCAACTCGGCTATACTCGGTGACCCACCCTGTAGCGAGTACTCGGCGAGTAATCGGTCAACTCGGACAACTTTTGCAACTATGCTTGGAAGATATCTTTTTGGTCCTTTCGATGCCTGAATTGACGGCGTTTGATTATTATTGTGTTCTTAAAGTTATTGAACGCGAAAAATACGACTGATGAACTTACTAGACATCGAGCGAAGCTAAACTTGTTCAAAGAAGATGCATTATTGAATCTTAAATTATTTAAAATTTGTTGGATGTAGAAGTCTTTCTTATAGTTGATTTACGATGCAGACAGTTTATTCAAAATATCCGAGAATCTTGATTTCGTGACGTGTATATCCATGTTGGGGACCAAGTTCATCACGCATCATGTCAAAGAAGAGAGCATAGATATTCCTTCAATTCCACCAGGGTTCGAGTCATTTGCAGCCTTTTCTCTGAAAAGGGTCGATGACAGCAAAGTTGCGTCTGATTCCTCGGTGTCCACCACTGCTTCTGAACTGCAACCAGTCAAGAAGGAATCAAGTAGTGCTTCTGAACCGCAACTGGTCAAGAAGGAATCAAGTAGTGCTTCTGAACCACAACCGGTCAAGAAGGAATCAAGTGTCGAGCCTGGTGATAGCGAAAAGATTAAGAGGTCTGTTAGGCCCAGGCCCGGAGCAAATCATGGCCGATTGGATAGCAGTTCAGGAGATGAGTCTGAATCTGAGCAGGTTGGTCTCAAAATATCATATTTGTTGTCATTATTCGTATTCTAGACTATCTGTATAGTATTGCTTAACTCTAAGATAATGGTTGGTTCAGAATCAAACTTCGAGCGCTCAGATTGCTAAGGGGGTTATTCGTGGATGTGAAGAGTGTCAAAACTGCCAAAAGGTTACTCAATTTGTTACACTTTGTTCTTTAAGGTTTGGTTTAATCTATTTGTTTAGACTCGTATCTAAAAACTTTTGTTTTCAGGTTATAGCAAGATGGCGTCCAAAAGAAGCTCGATTGCCCGATCTTCTTGCGGCGCCTGTATTTTACCCGACCGAAGAGGTAATCATAAACTGTCGTAACACTCAAAACATCCGATATTTGATTGTTAAATTATTTTTAAATATACATCCAACGTAGCCGATTATATTTGTGAACAACTTTAATTGGTTGACAGGAGTTTGAAGATACTCTAAATTACATTTCAAGCATACGCGAGAAAGCCGAAGCATATGGCATTTGTCGTATTGTACCGCCTCCATCATGGAAACCGTCTTGTGCACTTAAGGAAAATAATTTATGGGAAAATTCAACATTCGCTACTCGTGTTCAAAGGGTTGACAAACTTCAAAAGCGGGGTTCATTGAGCCAGATGTCGACATCTAACCAGAAGAAAGGGAAAAAGAGAAAGTGCATGAAATTAGGGTCAGATCAAAAGACTCACGGGTCAGATGCCGGAGCTCCTGTTAACCCGGTGGTTCCTGAACCTGATTTTGGTTTTGAACCTGGTCCACGGTTCACACTTAAGGAGTTTCAAAAGTATGCAGATGATTTCAAGAATCAGTATTTTAGAAGAAATGAAACAACTACGGATGCATGTGGTGACTCCGTCATGCAAGATCAGTGGGAACCCTCTTTAGAGAATATAGAGGGTGAATATTGGCGTATGGTAGAGAGACCTACTGAAGAAATTGAGGTATATTGCTAAAAACATGTTTTTGGATTAATTACCGAAAAGGCAAGTTACCAAATTAACATGTACCATTAGGTAGAGGCGGTGTTTTAATCCGTTCAACCCTAAAATGTTTAACTAAAAAGGATACAGTTCAAAATATCATGTCGTCGAGAGTTGTTTGCCACCTGTATATTAATACATTGGCTAAGTTTTGAACTATTGATACGCTACTAGATGGACTAATAGTGTATGCTACATTTATATGTACTTTCTTGTGGTTTAATATGGTTCTTGTGACAATGTAGGTGCTTTATGGTGCTGACTTGGAAACCGGTACATTTGGCAGCGGATTTCCAAAACAGGCATGCCAAGTGTCGGAGGCAGATGGAAAGTACGTTAGATCAGGTTGGAACTTAAATAACTTACCAAGGCTTCCAGGGTCGCTACTCTCTTACGAGAGCAGCGATATATCCGGTGTTCTAGTCCCATGGTTGTACATTGGAATGTGTTTTTCATCGTTCTGTTGGGTGAGTAGATCTTGCTTCTATTGCATGAGTCGTTGGATAGTTATGGTATAGTATTTAATTTTTTTTTCTTGTCGTATCTTTCTCGAATCTTATTTTTATTAACAGCATGTTGAAGATCATCATCTATATTCAATGAACTACATGCATTTTGGTGCTTCGAAGATGTGGTACGGTGTACCCGGGAAAGATGCCGTTAAATTGGAGGCTGCCATGAGAAAGCATTTGCCCAATCTTTTTGCTGAACAACCCGACTTGCTTCACAAACTTGTGAGAAATATATCTGTTTGAAAGTTATGTGTAGTTTTAGTTGAATAATAATAATAACGTATAAGTTAACGTGTTCCTTGTAATTCAGGTGACGCAACTTTCGCCCTCCATACTAAAATCAGAAGGAGTTCCAGTTTTCCGGTGCGTTCAGAATCCAGGGGAGTTCATTGTGACATTTCCTCGAGCGTATCATTCAGGGTTCAATTGTGGGTTCAACTGTGCGGAAGCTGTGAATGTTGCGCCCGTTGACTGGCTACCACATGGTCATAATGCCATTGAGCTCTATCGTGAGCAGGCCCGAAAAACTTCAATTTCTCATGATAAGTTGCTGCTTGGAGCTGCAAGAGACGCTGTAAAAGCTCATTGGGAACTTAATTTGCTTAGGAAACACACTCCTGATAACTTAAGATGGAAGGACGTTTGTGGGAAAGATGGGATCCTAACGCAAACGCTTAAGGTAATAGAAAAAAGATATTACTAAACTGTTCACTGACCATACGTCAAAATAAGAAGTTTTAAAGTCGGTCTCAAATCTTTTTCAAATAATGTTTTCTTTTTTGCTAATTCAAATTTCATGCGATTTGGCAGTCGCGTGTGGAAATCGAGCGTGTGAGGAGGGATTTCCTTTGCCACACAACAAAGGCGTTGAAAATGGAGGCAAATTTTGATGCGACAAGCGAGAGAGAATGCAGTGTTTGTAACTTTGACCTGCACTTATCAGCAGCAGGCTGCCATCATTGCTCGCCCGAAAAATATTCATGCTTAAATCACGCAAAACAGTTCTGTTCTTGCGCTTGGGGTGCAAAGTTTTTTCTTCTTCGGCATGACATCAAAGATTTGGCTATGTTGGTTGAAGCACTGGAGGGAAAGCTGAGTGCCATTTACAGATGGGCAAAACTTGATCTTGGACTGTCTCTATCTTCCTATGTATCTAAAGATAATAAACAACCGTGTCCGGTTTTAGAAACACCAACCAAAGAACCAAAGGGACAAGAAACGACCCAAGATTTCTCGAAATCAAAGGAATCGACAATTTCACATGAATCTTCACATAAAGATGTTATTATGCTTAGTGATGACGAGGGTGACAACTCATCGAAACCACTTACTAAAGCCACCAAAAGCGAAGATCGGGTGAAAAAAGACACCGACACCTCTGAGTCCCACCCAGAAAACCTTTCTTGCCATGGAGTTTTGTCAACATATACGGGTCCTTCTAACAAACCGCATGATCTCTCGATTACAAAAGGGTCTAGTAACTTAAGTGGGGAAAACGCGGGGGGGATGTTGCAGCAAATTCCCGATAGCGATGACAAAGTTGTAATTATTGGATTATATGCAAAACCCAAACCGGGAAACAACACACAAACCAACCCGGACAAAAACACTAGACAAAAAGGTCCTCGGATTGCAAAAATGATCAGAAGGATAAACTGCAACGTTGAGCCACTGGAATATGGTGTGGTACAATCGGGAAAGTTATGGTGCGACACACGGGCCATTTACCCTAAAGGTATAATACATCGCAGTGTAGAGCTTGTTCCCTTCCCTTAGTAGTTATTGCTGCACACCCGAAGAATTTAAAATGTGATCTTGAATATTTTGTGTTGTTGCAGGTTTTAAGAGTCGGGTCAAATATATAAACGTTTTAGATCCTGCAGAAACGTGCTACTACGTGTCAGAAATTGTTGACGCAGGAAAGGATAGACCTCTATTTATGGTAATTGAAAACATCTCTTGTTAATCTATACATCAGAGGTTATGTGTCGGCAGCTTTGAAACAATGCAACTTTTTTTTTATTTATTTTTTTCATGTTCCTATTAAAAACCAAGTTACATCTGGATAATGGGTAAGCGAGCAACAAGCTGCGCCGCTATCCCTTTTATGATGATAAACGTTAAAACGTGCTTATTTTCTCGTAGGTTTCGTTGGAGAAGGATCCGAGTGAAGTTTTTGTTCATATGTCAGCAGTAAGATGTTGGGAAATGGTTAGAGAGCGAGTTAATCATGAGATCTCAAAGCAACATAAGTTGAAGAAACCAAATCTTCCTCCTTTGCAGCCTCCCGGGAGTCTTGATGGCATGGAAATGTTCGGTTTTTCATCACCTTCTATCTTGCAGGTAAACCCTAAACCTTAAACCATAAAACGCTAAATTTCTAGCTCTATATATCTTAACAAGATGGTATGATATCGGTTTGGTAGGGTATCCAATCATTGGATAGGAATCGGCTATGCACAGATTACTGGGAACCGCGACCTTTTCACTCTCAGTCCCAAAACAAAGGGGATAGCCCGGCAAACACTTCCAATGCCACCCAAAACAAAGATTTGACCGCAGTCACTGATACCATCGTTTCAGGCCTGTTTAAAAAGGCGAATTTAGAGGAGTTGAACGCGTTTATGAGTGTTTTGAGTAATGATGGTTCAACTGGTGATCAACAAGTGGTAACAAAACTTCTCAATGACGAGATTCTAAAACGACCCAGATGACAGTTCATAAAAAGAGTTCTAATTATTCAATCTGTAAATCCTTTCATCTCATTTTAGTTACTGGGACCTCAACAGTTTCGAGTTTTTTTTTTTTTTGATACGTTTAACGCTTATGTTCTTCGCTGTAGGTGTTTTTGGTAGGGGTTTAAAGTAGAGAGAAACCGGAAAATTGTTCTTTTTTTTAGATTAACATTCATTTTATTCTAGTATGTTATAAAAGAAACCAAGATTCAATTTTTGAGATTTGTTAGCAAATTGTTTTCTGGCATGATACAACCAACCTACCAGTTGAGCTTTATATTGTGTTTCTGTTTCATCTCTTTGTACAATATTCTGCTCAATTAAGTGTGTGTGTGACAATTATTTAGTTTGCCATGTAACAAGGGCCATATCGATAAAGAGCTCAAACAACATTAACATTTGATTTTTTTTTAATTATTAGAGTTAACAGCCATTGTCGTCCTTGAGTTTGGTTAGTTTGCTGGTCCAATCCAAAATAGGTTTTTTTTTATCAACTGGACGCCTGACGTTTGGATTTTGGTGCCATTTCCGTCCATTTTGCTAACTTCGTTTGTTTATTCTGTTAGTTATATGTGTTTTGACCAAAATACCTTTTGATTAAAAAACAAAAAAATATAAACACCTTCAACACCCACCTAACGATCTCAACCATCAACACCTACCCATGACCCACCCACCTTCCTCCTCTTTGTCTGCTTAATCAAACCAACCGCGCGCAAACACACAATGTGTGTGTGTGTCGAGAGCTCAACCGGAGGTCACAACTCCGGTGACCGGATCCTGTATTGTCCCTCTTCTCCCTGTTGACACTACCTCTCCACCCTTCTCTAAACCAACCGTTCTCATTCCTTTGATTAACACCAACTGATGCAACAGTAATCCTCCGACCAACCTCTCTTTCGAGCCTGAATAGACCTACCATCACCGCCACCGTTCACCTTCCTCTGATTAACCCTTCTCTACCATGTTTCAAACTAGCATTCACCATACCACACCCCTACTATGCATTCCATAGTCGTACAACCTTTAAAGCTAATTTTGTTTCTGGTCCCACACTTAAATGCATATTTCATTATCCCGTCCCAAATATTTCAAAATTGGTACATTTATTCTTTTTTATGGTTCTCGCAATTGTGTTTAGTTTTTTTTCTTAATTATCACCCAACCAGTACTATTATTCGTTTTTATGCTTTCGTAGTTGTGTTTAATTTTGCATCTCAAATGTTATTGCAACGAGTACCGATACTTGTTTTTTGGTTTTCATTGGCGTGATTAAATTTTTTTCTCGCTACTCTAGCATAAATTTTAGTGAAAATAAAGTAATGTTCAAAAGTTGTTTTCTATAGTGTTGTAAGTTATATAAGTACCGGTACCGTAACGAACTGAACATCAATTTCACCACTGCGTTGCTGCCACCACCTAGTTATAATCTATTATCTATTAATATATATAAAAGAATTGAACGTTGCTGACGTGACGTGCAATGGTGGCTTTAACCTCTCCATGAAACTGCCACGTGGCATCATAATTGAAAGATTTTAGTGTTTTTGAATTTTTTTTAAACCCTAATCTTTTTCCTATTCTATTCTCTACATTCTTTATCTCTTCCATAATTCTCTCACAAACCAAATCTACTTATATTTTAAATATACTATTATTATAAATTCAAATATTTTATCAAGATATGGCTATCTTCAAAAGAAAATAAACATATTTACCTTCCATATTATAGACTGAGTTTACGATTGGTATGTTTTCTACTTTTATCATGTTTTATTAAGTCATATTAGTTTTTCAACCCCGGGACACTCCCGGGGTAATCAGCTAGTTACTTATAAATACTATTGTATTGTTAGTTGTAAAGGAGATGATCAAGTAAAAATGGTTTTCTTTTTCTTAAAAAAAAGTTTGGAAGGAACATTAGCCTTTGATTTTGAGAATGAAGGGTGGAGTAAATAATGGTGGAAAAATGAAAAAAATAATGAGTTTCAAGGGGGCGGGGGGGGGGGGGGGGGGGGTTATGAAAAAATAATGAGTTTCAAAGGTGTTTTTTTGGTCTGTTTATTGTTCGTTTATGTTGCATATGGTGTATTTTTTTGTTCATTATATTTTTGATCTCGTTCATTGTGTTTTTAGTTCCAATCAATATATATTTTGTTTGAATATCGTGTTTTTTTGTATTGTATATTATGTTTTTCTTTACTGCTCATTGTGTTTTTTTATGTCCATTGTATTTTTTAATACAGATTTATGTCTTTTTTTGTTTCTTTTTCTTTTCATATAGCACTATGCACTTGTTAAAAAAAAGTTAAAAAATAGGATTAAACAATAAGGTAGTAGTTACAAATTCCCGTATTTAAAAAGGGTCAATACCAATACCATTGCAGTGTAGTGATAGAGACGTTGGTGGACAATGATAAAAGATCCGGATGATACTGGGTTCAATTCTTGAGCCAGACGGGTTTTACCGGTAATTTCACTCTCGTGCCTACGGACGGGTGGGTTACCGGTTTTTCCCCAGAATTAGTGTTTGACAACTCGGATACTAGTACTTGAATTTATCAAGAGTGCCGAGTAGAACCCTAAAAACAACAGCCCTTCCTTTCTTCCCCGAAACGCCAACCCTCCGTTTATTCAGTGCCGTCACCAACACAACAACTAACGCAGCCGCCACTGATAACTAAATTCTTCACCGGTAATCTGTTTCCAATTAATTTAGTTTAGCTTAGAACATACGATATCGACTATATGCATTGCTATATTATTAGTTTTAAGAATCCCTAGAATTGAGTTAACTACAAGTTTAATGTTATTATTGGTTTTCACTTACAACAAGTATTGCAGACATTTTGTTCAATTAGGGCTTCTCATTAATTACAAATTTGGTTGCTATAGCGTGAAGCTGATTCATACCGCTATGTACTAATGTACAAGTTTGCGACAAGCCGACAAATAGCGAGATTTTTAATTATTTTTTTTTAATTTGTTTGATAAAATATACATGTAAAATATGGCCGCTATTTCAACGGTGTCGCAGTATCGCTACGTAGCATATAGGTAGCTTTTCGCTATCGTCCGATGTTCGTTATTGACAACTATAGGTTGGTTCGGTTTGTTGGTTACAATTTGTTGGTTACGACCGAATAAAATCCTAAACCGAACCAAATAGACTGTTGAACATCCTTATTTTATGTAATTTGCTAATCTGTTTTTAGTGCAGAAATGGCAGGTGAGAGACGGGTGCTGACGCTAGGTGGAAAAGGATTTTCACTCTCTTCGGCTTCTGTTTTTGAATTCTCCACTGCCTCTCCTCCTCCACTGCTCAAAATCGATCCGTCTGCTCTTGCTAGGCTATCTTCATCTTTGTCCAGTCGTAAACCGGACGTGCAATCATCTCCGGTCAAGCTTCAACTATCAGTGCCTGATTTTCTTAATGCTGAGGAAGCCAGAGCTTCTATTCTTCTGCTTCTTTACAAGCTGTTACTAAGTGGATCTTCTTCTTCTACAGCTGCCTCTCAGCTAGTGGATATTTTGAATAACGATTCTCAAACCTTAACAATTGACCTTGATGTTGACCGGCAAGAGGACGTTGATCTGTTAACAAAATGCTGGCCGGATGCTATTGTTCATGCCATATGCGCCCTTCTGGACTACACCGCCACCTCGTTGGCAACAGTTGCTGATGCAGTTGCAGCCTTGTCTTGTGAGGCTTTAAAAGCCGATACATCCACGTTTAATTTGTTCACCGACTCTGGTGATGGTTTTTCTGACAAAGATAGAGCTTCAGTTGCTAATGATTTCAAGGTCTTGCTTAATGGTTCCAAAATGAAAAGTGATCTGCAGTCTGAACAAGTTTTCGACATTCCCAGAATTCATGGTTGTCTGAGATCTGTATGCAAATCAGTCCACTCTTCAACTCGGGTCGAACTGAATTCCGCCCCGTTGGTACGGGGAACTGCCAGCAAAAACTTGGCCTCGTTATTCTTGTCTCTTGCTTCATCTCTTCAGGATCTTGGTGAGAGTAGTTGGCTTAGAGCAAAAAATATTCTTGAAGGTTTAGCAAAAGAGAACAAGTATCCCAATCTGGTTGAGGATTTCGGCGCTGGATGTCCGGATATTGATCAATTAAATTCGTCGTCTATTACATCTTTTTTAACATTCAAGAATGAAAAAAACTACATAAAGTTAATGCATGAAATTTATAATTTATCCGAGGCCGTGAGAAAGATCCTTTCATGGGAAGCAACAGTTTCTTTCATCTCACTCGAGGGGATTGAGCTGATACAAGCGCAAAATGGTACTGAAGAAGTAAGTGCGACACCAGCGAAAAAAAAGGAAAAGAAAAAGAAGGTTATGGGAAAGGGCACAACAGTGTTAATGCAGTTGTTTGCGACAAATACGGTAATTGATAGTTCGTCTCTTGCACAGAAAGTGGCACAGAGTTTTCTTTCTTTATTGGACATGAAATCGTCTGGATTTGAACCTCTAGTACAGAAAGTCAAAGATGTTGTTGAAAGCAATGAGAGCAGGCGGCTTCCCAAAATTCCCAAGGTAATATCTTGGATTCTTTTGTTGATTTTGATACGTAGGGGTCTTTTTATGTATAAAATGTAAATATTTTGTATTTGAATATATATTTTTGGTATTACAGGGGACTCGTGATTTTGCAAAAGAACAGATGGCTATAAGAGAGAAAGCATTCTCGATCATTGCCAATGTTTTTAAGAGGCATGGTGCCATGGCACTAGACACCCCTGTATTTGAGTTGAGAGAAACTTTAACAGGAAAATACGGGGAAGATTCAAAGTTGATTTATGATCTGGCTGACCAGGTGATATATCATATATCTGTAGTTAAGCGTATTAATTTGTGTAGCTGTTCTATTTGTTTCTTTCTGTACAATGTTTTCTCATTGTCGTATACCTGTTTTTGACATGCTTTATCTGATTTTTAGGGTGGCGAGCTTTGTTCCCTTCGGTATGATTTAACAGTTCCATTTGCTAGATATGTTGCTATGAATGGTATCTCATCATTCAGACGGTACCAGATTGCAAAAGTGTATAGAAGGGATAACCCATCTAAAGGAAGATACCGTGAATTTTATCAATGTGATTTTGACATTGCTGGTGATGAAACCACAGGGGCGGACTTTGAGGTGGTTAAAATTTTGACTGAATTACTGGACGAGTTAAGCATTGGTGCTTATGAGGTAAGTTTTCAGTTGAGATTACACGTCATGTTTATTCTGCATGCGCATGTGCATGTGATCTGCAATTTGATACATAAGATTCTTGTGAGACAGTATCTTATTCCATCAGATGCTTCTCATAGTTTCTAATTAAGTAATTAACCACTTTTTTGCATTTTTCTTCTGATTGATTCTGTTACCTGGTTATGTTATAATTGTTATTTGTTTTTGTTTTTTTAACTTATTTTTACCAATTTAATTCCCTCCTTTTGTCTGCAGATAAAGTTGAACCATCGAAAGTTGCTGGATGGAATGTTGGATGTATGTGGCGTGCCAGCTGGCAAATTTCGAACAGTCTGTTCAAGTATAGACAAATTAGACAAGCAATCATTTGAGCAAATAAAAAAGGAATTGGTATGTAAACTGCTCTATTTGAGGATGGCCTGTAAGACGAGTAAATGGTGCACTGTGCAAATTGAATTAACTGTTTTCTTTCTATCTCTTCCTTTTTCGCTATTAGATTGTAGAGAAGGGGTTAGATGCTGAAACAGTGGAGAAAATTGGTTCATATGTGACGCAAAGGGGCCACCCTTTGAAATTATTATCAAAACTTAAAGAAGAAGGAAGCGAATTTCTGAAAAATGATTCATCAAAGCAAGCCTTGAATGATTTAGAGAAGTTATTCCAAGCTTTGGACAATGCAAGATGCGTGGACAAAGTGGTTTTTGATTTGAGTTTGGCAAGAGGTCTTGATTATTACACGGGGGTCATTTATGAAGCTGTTTTCAAAGGGACTACCCAGGTCTCAATATTATTTATTTATTTATTTATTTTTGGCGTTGTATGCTGACTCCTATATGTCTCTATTTTAACTTTGTTTTTATGTTTATGCTTCTCAGGTTGGTTCAATTGCTGCGGGTGGACGTTATGACAAGCTTATAGGCATGTTTTCTAAAAAAGATGTTGCCGCAATTGGTGTCAGCTTGGGAATAGAACGCGTATTCGCAATAATGGAAGAAAACCAAAAGGAAGGGAATCAGGTAAAAACACGGGCCAACCATTAATCTGTATTTTGTTTCAATGTCATTTAAAAAATGTTTGTGTGGTTTTGATAGGTTGTTCGAGCCAGCGAGACACAAGTTTTAGTGAGCATCCTGGGGGATGACTTGTCTTTGGCTGCCAAACTGGTGAGCATGTGTTGGGATGCAAAACTGAAAGCGGAGTTCATGGTGAATAAAAGGTTGACTAAGCACTTTGACCGAGCTAAAGAATTCGGGATCCCTTGGATGGTGATCGTAGGTGAGCGTGAAATGAAAGAAGGAATTGTCAAGCTGAAAAACAAGGATGCCAATGTTGAGCAAGAGTGCTCTACAAGCAATTTTGTTGATGAGCTCATCAGCCTTATGAACACTCAGGTAGCCCAATAAGGACACTCAAGTCAACTTTTTTCTTTTGGTTTTATATATTTGATAGAGTTGTCTACTTCTTTCTGTTGAACCATGTATTTAATCAAGTTGCAAATTATTTGAAATGAAAGGATTATAATTCGGTGACACCGTTGAGTAATATAGTGACACTTATGCTGTGTTTACCCAGACACTGTGTCGGGTTCTTTTAGGTCAATTGTTATTCTGTAAGAAAAATAAAATAATGGGTTGGGTGCTCAATAAAGAACGATGGGTCAGACTGGGTTTGATTTTTGTTTGCCCTAAACTCATTGGTGTTTTCCACAACTGCAGTATGCAAATTCCTGATCCCCTTTACTCTTCTCGTTTTTGTTGTGGTGGTGACGACGTCAGTTGTGATGATGCTCAAATCGAAGTAAGATTTAATATACTGTAGCAGGGAACAGGTAAATTGAGATATGTTGGTTTTTCATCTCGAAACACTCCCAAATCTTAGTCTTGAACAAAGAATGTGGATGAAGAACACCGCTGAATGGATTTCCTCGATTTCTAGGTTTCTGAGCAGAAATCAAATGCAATTATGCGACGTCGATTGAGCAGAAATCCAATAGATTGTGTTCATCATGATTTTGGAACAAGTGTGCTTTTTATTTTTTGATTTTTGGGGTTAACACCAACACTAATTGCGAATGCTACAAGAGGGAACTAGTTTTTCTCTACACAGACTGATACAATAAAGACTAACGAAGACGCTTTTTCTTGTTGACCTGTTTATACGTCGGCCCCCAAACAGTATATGATTGTTTGACCATCTGTCGAATACTGGGTTCAACATTACATACAGAATTACAGACACTTGTAAAGCGACTGCACAAGGTTTTGCTAAGAAAGAACCAGTGTTTGCCTAACAATTAGACCTGCAACATAACTGTCACGGGATTTCTTAAACTTCATGTAATATTCACCGTGTTAAGCTGTTATGTACCTTCTTTAGCACTCATCATCAACATATCCATAATTGACCACAATCCAGAAAATCTCACCTGCTTTCAGTACCATATGCCTAACGAAAGCACATGGACGCTGATAAATATTGAGTTGTTGATATTTATATTCCATTATCTTTGTTAGTTATTACTTGGTTTAAGCTTTGACAAGGTATGAACTTCATTGGTATATATAACCAAAAGAGATATTAGAGTGAACAATAGACGGCACGTATTTAAAAAGGAAATTGTCAACAGAAAACTAATTCATCACATATTCATATCACATTTACAACTGGAAGATAAAATGATCTTCAGAGAGGTAAAGATTCGCCTCAGCTCAGGTGCCACCATTTTCGTCTGTCACTCCAGTTATCGCTTGCTGAAAGCAAAGGGGCAAAGGGCGACCAGTGAACACAAAGACTAATAGAACTTAAAAGATATATTAGGCAGTGGCATATTGTACCTTTATGCATGACAATGTATACTGCACATCGCTTGCAGACACTTGGTGGTGAATCACAATCCTAACCCTGCATCGTTTTTTCTTTCAACTTTACTTGCAGTAAACTTATTAACAACTATAACAAGGTTATCGATATTGAAAAAAATGAGTGAAACTAAGGACACAAGACTAATAGATTGATTGATTCACACCTGGATGAGCTATCTGGCATCAAAAGTATACCATGCTCCTCCATAATTTTGCCCAACTTCAGCGCGCAAATACGTGACCCCTTTAATATGTCAAAGTAGACCTGCCCAAGACACAACGCCATATATAACTCGTCATGAAGCTACACAGAAACTATTATGAGCAATGGGACTGCTGCTTACAATATTTGTCTCGATAGAAGCTATATCCACACTCAGACCCTCGATTTTGTCTAGCCCTTCTGGAAAAACAAGATTTATACTCACAACATTAACAGTTTTGCTGATTGAGATACAGCAAACACAATTCGGAAATAATCAGTTTTGAGTTGTCATTTCTAACTGGGGTAAACATGCTTAACCCATCGACCCATTTAAAACTAGAACAAAAAATTTCTAAGGTCAACCCGTTTAACCCATATATTATTACCACTCGTCAACATGGTTATGACCCATTTACAACTTGAATACGACCTGTTGTCCATTTACTAGATACAACCGATGTCTATGAATAATTATTTGTAAATCTTTATTCTACCGACACATCATTAGATAAAAATCATGTAAAGAAGTACTAGTATTTGTTACCAGCTAAAGTCTTGGCATTCTTATGATCAGTCACAAGCTTTGGGACATTTTCTTGCAAGGCAACAAGGGCGGCAGCGCATAAAACGCCAACCTGTCTCATTCCACCTCCTAAGGTTTTCCTGAGAATCCTTGCCTATAGAAACAAAGTTTGAAGTTTATAATTTAAAAAGAGATGATTAAGCAAATGTTTCAAGAACTACAAGAAGGTACCCTGTTAATGAAGGCTTCCGTCCCAACGATAACACTTCCTACTGGCGCACCAAGCCCTTTCGACAAGCATACCTGAAGACGGTTAATAAGTGAATCTATATTCTCTCTACCATGATCTTTGTATCCCTTTAAAAATGGGCATATGAGCAGTGATGGATATAGAAATGTTTTTCAGTAGTAACGTTTTTCATTTTTTTCATTTTAGTAGCAACGTTTTCCAAATTTCGTAAAAAAAAAAACAAAATTTTCACTAATTTTCCACTACGCGCGCGAAGTTGAGCCGCAACGGACGCGACCCCTTCTTCTTCCCTATGTCCGCCCCTGCATATGAGAAAAACATTAAAAAGTAAGACAACCCTACCGAAACCGAATCAGCAGCCTGCACAAGCCTATCAACAGGAACTTTGAGAGCCTGCAAAATAAATTAACTAAATCAATAGATGGCTAGTGAATTACAAGCTTCAAAGCAGATGAGCGTAACAACAACCGAATCAACAGTTCCTACTAATATGAAAAACTTACAGCAGACGCGTTAAAGATCCGAGCCCCATCGATATGCAGCTTCAACCCATGCTTTTTAGCAAGCTCCCCAACCTGGTCAGTATACTCAACCGAAAGACACCTACCACCCGTGCTGCATCATTAACCAATCACAGTCAGACATTTCACCATGTAAACACTAACAAAACACAAAACAAACATTCATAGTTCCATACTTAGCATGTGAATTCTCAAGACAAATAAGCCTAGTTTTCGGGTAACAAATCTCAAAGTCAGGATTCCGAATCGCAGCCTCAATCAAACCAACATCCATAGTCCCATCTTCGTTATTCTTTATCGGTCGAGGATGAACACCCCCGATCGTCGAAATCCCACCATTTTCATATATATGGATATGAGAATTATTACCAAGAATAACTTCACTGCCCCTAATCTCACAATGTACAAGAACACTTATTAGATTACCCATTGTTCCTGAAGGAACAAAGAGTGCAGCCTCTTTGCCTGTTATTCGGGCCATTTCTGTCTCCAACTGTCTAGCTGTTGGATCATAAACCAAAACATCATCATCCACCTCAGCTTTAGCCATCGCTAACCTCATTGTTTCGGTTGGTTTCGTCACTGTATCGGACCGGAGATCTATCGTTCGGGTCACCATTGTTGCTGAAAAAATGTTCGAAAAAATCATAAAGCAATAGATTTACATAGTATTGAAACTAAACAAGCATAAATTCAAGATTTTTTCTAATATCATCAATATTGTCCGCTTTGCCCCTGACGGACTTCCCATACAAAAGCTCACGAATTTGTCTTTTGTTGCCTCGACGGAGACTTCCCAGGAGGTCACCCAACCTGGTAGGACCCCGAGCACAATTAACTGTGGAGTTTTCATGTGCTCCACAATCAATGTGCGCAAAACGCGTTGGTGATTTAAGAGACGAGACATTTTTTGCAAAGTATTAACAGCAAACATGATTAAATTACCTTCAAATTGAACTAAAATAATCTTGAACAGAGATCAAGAAGAAGCAGAAATCTACAAAAATGAATAAACTGAAACCATAAGTTATGCAAGAAAACAATGGATATATAGATTAAATGAAAATAAAACACAAAAGAAAAACCCAAAAAAAAAAAAAAAACAAAGTGAATAAAAGGGAGGAAACAGACATACATGATCACTACGAGGTGCAGGATCAAAAGGATACAAAAAAACTGATCAGTGGAGTTACGTCAGAAGATATAAAGTAGAATAGATGGGTCATGAATTATATGGATGTACACATCATGCATCTATATATATGCACACCCTATGCATGCATTGCAACCCTGCATTTTGCTACTTTTTTTTTTTAAAGAACTTTTTATTAAATATAATAATAATTGGACAAAGGGTATAATGGTCTTTTCACATATAAGTTTACGAACATATTTATATTTATAATATATTTACTTATAACCAATGTTTTGAAAACCGGACTGGCCGGTCGACCGGGAAACGGACCCCCGGCCGTCCGGTTCGCTATGTTGGACCGCTAGTGCCATTGAACTACTTTGACCCGGCGACTCGGCCAGCCGAACCGGGAAATGAGGGGTTGGACCGTTTTTTTTAAAGTTTTTTTGGGTTTTGATTTGTTTTTGGGCCGGTTTCGTTGGACCGGCGAGGGCTCCGGTTCGACATCCTGTCCGGTTCTGAAAACATTGCTTATAACCAAAGAGCGGTGCTCTAGCGGTATCCGTGACTTTCTCTAGGAGCGGTTGTCGGTAAGAGTCTTATTGGTGACAAAATGTCATGCGCGAGTTAATATTTTTACATAGTGGGCCTTCGGGAGATGGGTTAACTCTGAAATTGGTGACAGGCTAGGTCACCAACGCTGTCTGTCATTACAAACGTGGTTAGCTTTTTGTCTATTGATGTACACGGGTGATCAGATTTTGTTGAATCTTAAAAAATATGTTTATTTATATGTCATTTTCAAAAATGAATTGACAAGTAAAAGAACTAAAGAGGTAAATTAAGATTAACGAAAAACTACTACTTTATACTTTAAGAATAAGAAAACAAATTTATAAAAATTGGTTGTTGCTAGAACTACATATATTTTACTAGTTTAGTAAATGAATGAATTAATTGTATAAAAAAAACATTTAAAAGTCTTAAAAAGTGATAAAATGCGTGGGACAACTTCCACCTATGGCTGAATCATCCAACCTCATCTTTTGGACCTAACTTGTGATATGAACAACAAATAGGATCATCGTCTTTTCCTTTTATATCTTTTTTATAATAATAAATCTTTGGCTTTTGAAAAGTCTATTCGAATTCAAATGTCTAGCTTTAGCAATGTTTTCAGAACCAGACTGAATGTTAAACCGGAGTAGTCACCGATCCGACCGGCCCAATGAACCGGCCCAAAAATTGAACCAAAACAAAAAAAAATTAAAAATTAAAAAAAAAACCAATCGAACCGCCCCAAAATCCGGTCCAACCGCCCAAAAATCCAACAGCCGGTTCAATGCACAACCGGTCCAACGTATCGACCCGGACCAGCCGGGGGTTCGTTTCCCTGTCCGACCGTCCGGTCTGGGTTCAAAACACTGAGTTTCAGCTTTCAATTCAATCGGATGTAAACTTTTCAATTATGGAATGAAAGTAATATTCATTGTTGTTAAAAAAAAGTACATATACAAATTTATTAAAGTTGGATTTTTTTTATATTTGGATATCATGTATAAAAGTTCAACTTTTTTAACAACAATTTTTATATAATTTTAGGATAAAGATAACACATTTCATTACATATAATTTGAATTTTCAACCTTTTGCTTGTGGAGTCCATTAGGCCATCAAACTTGGTAGTAGTCTTGAACAATTAAACCCTACATGTATGGACTATGGTTTTAACTTTAAAGGCCTCTTTCTGGATAGGATTGGTATAATGTATATCTCAGTATCTAGGGGTGTAAACGAGTCGAGCCGGGCTTGACTGGGCTCGAGCTCGGCTCGTCATGCTTTTATGAAGCTCGAGCTTGAGGACGGCTCGGTTCGAGCCTTATACTTTGAGCTCGAACTCGGCTCAAAAGTAAAACCTAAGGGCTCGAGCTCGGCTTGACTCGACTCGAAATAATTATAGAATAGTTTAAAAGGAGCTAAAAGCTTAGCTCGAGCTCGCTTTGATAGCTTAAACGAGCCAAAGCTCGGCTCATGCTCGACTCCGCAATGTAAAATAGTGGGTATACTATATATAAAATCATAATAATATAAAATTTGTTTGGGCTCGTTTAGGCTTGCGAGCCTAAAGGGTCTTTGTATGAAAAGCTCGAGCTCGGGCTCGATAACTAAACGAGTCATGTTTCAAGCTCGAGCTCGTTAAGACTCGGCTCGTTCGAGCTTTTTACCGATCCGGTCCCAAGTAGCTCTCGATCCGTTGCACATCATTTACACCCCTATCAGTATCTATATATGACCAATCAGTTCAACCAACTAAACTAGAAATCAAACATAATTAAAGTTATCAAAATCATCTTGAACTTGAATCCACCAGACTGTACCCTGCTGCCTTTCTAATATTATGTTTCTCCATCAACATTCTGATTTCTGTTGCATCATCCCATTGTCCAATATCAACATACATGTTATGCAGCAACACATACGCCGTTGAGCTAGCAGGTTCAAGACGTATCAACGCTTCAGCTGCAACGCGGGCTAACTTAATATTATTATGCACTTTACAAGCTCCTAGCAATGCACCCCACACTGCCTTATCGGGTTCAATAGGCATTCCTTTAATCACATCCATAGCCTCATCAAGTTGTCCACACCGACCCACTATATCCACAAGCGTCGCATAATGTTCAACACTAGGTTCAATACCATAATCATTAACCATAGATTTAAAGTGCATACGCCCTTCGTCGGCCAAGCCTGTGTTTGCACATGCATTTAGAACAGATATAAATGTTATATACGTCGGTTTGATTGATAGCTCCTTCATCAAGCCAAAAAGTTCCAAGGCCTTATTTGCATATCCATGAGATGCATACCCGCCAATCATAGCATTCCAAGAGATAACATTTTTATGAGATTTCATCTCCTCAAAGATAGCCCTAGCCTCGGTTATAGCTCCACATCGAGCATACATAGTAATAAGGGAGTTATTTAACGGTACATCTGGAGTAACAATCTTTATGACCAGCTGGTGTATCTGTATACCGAGTTTAATATCAACAATTTCAGCACAAGCACTCATAAGCGAAGACAACGTGTGTCTATCTGGTTTCTCTCCTTCTAACTGCATCTTGATGAATAGCTCTACCGCTGTTTTATACTGCTTATTTTTCTCATAAGCAGCTATCATTGAATTCCAAGAAACTCGGTTTCTTTCAGGCATTTTTTCGAAAAATTCACGAGCTTTTTCCACTTTACCCATCTGGGCATACCCCGAAATCATTGAGTTCCATGAATACACATCTGGGTTTGGCATTTCTCTAAACAACTTAGACGCCTCTTCCATTTCAGACACTTCAATGTAGCCACTTATCATGGTATTCCACGTACATGTATCACGCTCCATCATCTCGTCAAATAAAATTCTGGCAGAGTAAACTTCTTTCGCTTTTACATAACACATAATCATAGAATTCCATGATACGACATTTCTCTTAAACCTTATGGATCTCTTCTGATCTTGTTGATATGGTATTTGATCAAAAAGGCGTCTAGCGTCTTCAACCCTTCCTCGCTGGCCATACCCAGCAATCAAAGTATTATAAGCATGAACCAAATCCAATCTATCATCATTCCTACATGAACTTTCAAGCAAAATCTTTCCAGCTTTATCCAACTCTCCATTGCGAATAAGACCAGACACAAGCGCGCTAAGAGACGCACCATCTCTCTCCGGCATTTTCCTAAAAAACCAAACCGCTTTCTCCAAATCACCATTCTGTAACAACCCAGTAACCACAGCATTCCAAGTAACCACATTCTTAACCGGCGCCTGATCAAAAAGCCTCAACGCCTCATCCATCCTTCCATTCTTCGCGTACCCACTAATAACCGTGTTCCACGACACAATATCTCGACACGGCATTAAATCAAACAACACCCTCCCCTCCTCTACACACCCACAACAAACATACCCTGAAATCATAGTGTTCCACGACACAGTATCTCTTTCAGGCATTTCATCGAACAGTTGGCGTGCTTTCGCTATATCTCTTCGTCTTACATACCCACTTAACATTGAGTTCCAAGTTACCGTATTTCTTTGTTTTGAGCTGTCAAACAACATTCTTGCTTCATCCAGTTTACTATTTCGAATCAAGTGTGTGATTTTGTTGTTCAGTATGCGAATAATATTATTATTATTGGAGGTAATTTCAGGCGATAGTTTTGAATAGGGTCTGATGTAAAGGTGCAGATGGGGAGATAGAATTGTGCGTAAAGATTTGGAAGTGCGTATTATTCTGCTCCATGAGATCACCATGACTTGATTGATATGTTATCGTTTACATTCCATCAACAAACAACCATGAGCTTGCATTGAATTGGAGGATTTTACCGAAATTTTATGAAAAAATTTATATGTATTGAGTCCGGTCTTGATAGGTTTTTCGTTCAAGATCCGTCATTGGTTAAGGGAACTCGGGAACACTAAGGCAACAAGTTGCTCCGTCACCCCTTTCTGAATGGCGAATCCTAACCTATTGAAAACGAAACCTTGCCCTGCGGAGTCAAGATACTACTATGAATAACCTGTTGGACCCTGAACAGGAAACAAGTAGCTTCCAGTGGCAGAGAACCAACAGTATCAAACGTCAGGGGTACGAAAACATGTTGGTTCTCCTCACAAGTGTTGGCATGCTTTTCAACTTTCTTCGCCTCTGCTTTCTGCAGCGCTTGCCCTGCTATAAACTCACTATCCCTCAAACCAGCTATGGGAGATACACCAGTTAGGTCAACACAAGCATGTTTCCCTCCGCCCACCCAAAGACAAGCATGCTTAACCCACCAATGTGAACCAAGTTATTCCAATCTGCCTTGCTCTTGAGGACCGGCCCAACCCACTCCAACTTGAATGGGTCGGTACTTAACTTAGCCCAACATTGCTAACCCAGTTAGAAAATCCGAATAACATAGCACTTTAAATATTTAACTAAAAAATATATATATCCACTAAAACGTGGGCCCAATTACCGTTATCCTAAACCGACCCGTCGGTAAATAACATAGGATGATAGGAAAACTGTATGTTCTTTTTAGGAAGATCAACAGAAGAACCAAAAACAAATTAACAAATATTCTAATAATTTCCCATCCAAATTTGTTTGTTGATAATATACCATTTATATCTTTTCAAAATCCATCAATTAGCATTTGGCCCCTTCAACATGATATTCCATGCAGTTACATATTGAAAAAAAAAAAAAAAAAAAAAAACTTCATTCGAATCTGTTTTCAATCTTCTGACATTTCTGTTAGATTAGATTCTGACAGCATGAAACCGAGGTCGATATCGAGAATCCTTTTCGGTTTGATTGTCTTATCAGCTGTTGATCAAAACGTACAACGTGTTTTGGCTTCAGAACCAAAGGAAGCGTACGTAACTCTTTTATATGGAGATGAATTCGTGTTGGGAGTGCGTGTTCTTGGTAAGTCCATTCGGGACACAAGATCTACCAAAGACATGGTTGTTTTGGTCTCTGATGGTGTTTCGGATTATGCCAAGACTCTTCTACAGGTTATGGGTTGAATTATTCGCTTTCGTTTAAGGATTTGTAATATATAAAGCATTTCTGATAAAGGGAATATGTTTGCAGGCTGATGGTTGGATTGTGAATCCAATTAGTCTTTTGGAGAACCCTAATCAAGTGCGACCGACGAGGTTTTTGGGGTGTGTACACAAAGTTAAAGATCTTCAACATGACTGATTATGATAAAGGTTACATTTCCAACTCTTTTTTAAGGACATTTATTAAAGGAATTGATTAGTAGGTTATTCAAGTATGATTTAAAGTAATTTGTTAGCTATTGTTGCATGTTATTCATATGATATTTGTAACGTCTGGCGTCTCATACCATCCAATATTGTCCACTGTGCTCACTAGGAGCTCACGCGTTGTTGTTGGTTACATGAGTTGTATGACAGTAAATGCAACCAAAACATGTTGGTGCAGGGGCGGACCTAGCTTAAAGCTAGGTGCCGCGTCCGTTGCTACTCAACTTCGCGCGCGTAGTGGAAAATTTGTTTTTTTTTTACGATATATGGAAAACGTTACTACCAAAATGAAAAAAATGAAAAACGTTACTACTGAAATTAATTTCTAGATCTGCCACTGCGTTGGAGGTACTCATCATTTGTTCTGCCCAAGACATATGTAGGATTTGCCTAGAGTCTTACTTATTTACTGATTACATTTTAATTTGTTTGTGATGTTGCTTCATTGAGGCCTCTGATATATACCGAAACTGTTGCAGTGGTGTATCTTGATGCTGATACAATCGTTATCAAGAACATCGACGTTTTATTCAAATGTGGGAAATTTTGTGCCAACTTGAAACATTCAGAGAGACTAAACTCAGGTGTTATGGTAGTGGAACCATCCGAAGAACTTTTTAACGACATGGTGAGCAAAGTGGCAACATTGCACTCTTATACCGGAGGTATAGTGTTCCCTTTATCTCCCTCTATGTTGTTGTGTAGGTTCTTTTTTCGTTGATTTTCTCGCTGTTTTGATAGGTGATCAAGGTTTTCTCAATGCCTATTATGTTGGATTTCCCAGTGCGCGTGTTTTTGATCCTAATATATCTACTGAAGAGGTGAATTCTAAACCGGCTGCAGAAATGGAGAGACTTTCTACTCTATATAACGCAGACGTTGGACTTTACATGCTCGCTAACAAGGTAGGAACTAGGAAGTGTTTAATTACATCTTTTCTCGAAAATTTGGTATTTTTTCTAAACGTTATATCATATTGCGCGTCATAACAGTGGATGGTGGACGAGAAAGAACTCTGCGTTATACACTATACACTCGGCCCTCTAAAACCATGGGATTGGTGGACATCATGGCTATTGAAACCTGTTGATATATGGCAGGTATTCTTCGTATTTAGTTGTTTTATTCATTCGATAATTTTCTAACGCTACTACCTTAATTAACAGGATGTTAGAGAACAACTAGAAGAATCGCTCCCAGGAACTAGAGGCGGAAGAAACCCTCATGATCATCTTTTAGTCAAATTTCTATTTCTGTTCCCAGTTTTAGTTTTACTTTTTTGTTATTACCGATCTTTTATACAGGTTAGCATTGCCAATTCCTTTTCTCCTTGAACTTATTGTTCATTATTTGAATCTTGACCCATTTCCATGTTTGCGTAGACACGTTCTTTATGTGATCATGCTAGACATATATACTACAAATTCAGATCAGGAGGTGCACTTGCTTATTCTGCAGTATCTTCATCCACAATTAGTTCTAATCAACAGGTTTAGTTCTCTAAATTATGAAGTATTTGAATCTATTTATGTTAATCTAAATATATAACTCTTATTTTTATATTTTTTTTTATAATTGTGTTTTGTAGTTTTGTAATGGTGCACACTCCATGGTGCCTGACTACCTTGGTGGAATTTCTGTATTAGTTTGTTTCATGGCTGCTTTTGTGTCTCTTGGATTTGGTTTTTCGATTGTGCCTAGACAAGTGAAGCCATGGACCGGCTTGATTCTGATGTATGAATGGATTTTTACGATATTCTTTTTATTATTTGGATGTTACTTGAACATAATATATAAATGGGGGAAAATGGTGGCAAATCAAACTGGAAACCGCGGTCCTGGAGCTTCAGATTATGATTCCGAAAAAGGTCCATTTATTTGTTTGTAATTTGTAAAAAGACTTAAATTTTTAATATCCTTAAAATTATCTTTAAGTTTTCTTAAATAGGTGTTTTGGTTATGCAGGTCATCAGAGAGTGTCTTGTGACGTTGCACCTTGGTATTATGGGTTAGGGATGGCGTTTCTGGCGGTTGCCGCCCCTCTAACCCCTGGTATATTTGGGATCTCCGCCTTATTTTTGAGGTATGTATGGAACTATGCCGTAGCTTTGAGTTTTATGTTTTGAAATTTATGTTTAGTGTTGTTATTTCTTCGTTGATAGGTTAAGTTTGATGGTTGCTGGAGGTTTAGTTCTTGTATCTTTTATGACATATGCCTCGGAACACCTGGCCATCAGGTCGTTCATCCGAGGCCTTGAAGATGGGATACTTCACGAACAAGGAACGCTTGTGTGCTATGCTGCTAATTTGATATTCAGAATGAAAATGTGAGTTAGAGATCTTCATGCTTAATTTGGTTTCTTTGGAAGGAATGTGTTTCATTGACAAGTAGTAATTTTTACAGTCAAAGTTTGACTTTTGACTAAAGATGAAAATTGATTGTTGCAATCAAGAGAGCATTGAACAGCAATACCAGAAAGTTTAGTTGTGCATCAGGACTTCTTTTTCATGAACTATATTAATTAACTATTGGATTTATAATCCATTTGGGCCTGCAATATTTATCTACCAATTTAGTACTTAATGGGTCAAACATTAAAACACTCTATTTGGGTCAGTTATGTGACTGATGTAATGGGCTGGTTGTAAACCAAAGCCCATACCGGTCACGCAAGTCTACAGTTATATGCTAACTGCCTAACGAAAGGGTGCAGCGTTTGTATCATTGTAATCCTTGGCAACGTTTTCAGTAGGTATATAGATGTCATAGCGTCGAACAAAAGTTAAGTTTGTGTCGCATTGTGTTCTGCAGTACAAAAACTCAAAAGCATTGTTATTATTACTATATTGTTCCCCACATATAAAACTGCTATTTTACCCCAAAAAAAACTGTTTTACATCTAATCTCAGCCATACATCTTAGGTGGTTTTTTCTTAAAGTAAATCTGGACCACAATAAAGTGTTGGTTATTCTCAAAATTTGGCAGTTGAGATTTATCTTTGGCAGTTTATACAAGTCAGTTGCCTAATATTTCTCCTGTTTTTCCTCCCCACTTCTCATGTAACCGCCATCTTCTATCTATTAATATGTTTTGATCATCTCCATGACTCCATCCTCATCATAACTTAGTGGGTGTGTTCTCACCCATAAAACTCACATCTGTTCAATCATCTTCTACAAATTCATCATTCATCTTCAGTTCTTCACCCCATTTGACATTAATCTTCCTCGTGCCTATCAGTTTCTTTGTCGATAATTCGCCGATTAAGGTCGCCGCCTTCACTAACGACACCTTTCAATTATCATCAGGTAAGCTAAAACCACCTTCATTATGAAAATTAGGGTTTTTTATAATTGAAAAAAGTAACACCGTTTATTTGATATGGTTGATTGTTTTGTTTTGGTTTTGAGAGAAGAAGATCTACATTTTGTTTTGTTTTCTTCAACTGCGTCATATCAATCACTATATACTCACCTTCCTCGAGTTATAAATTAAGATATTAGCACAGCCTTAATTTATAATATTATAATTGCTACATATAGTTTGTGGTCCTAATGTACATGCGAGTTTTGCAATTTTACTTTAGAATAATTGGAGGATGTAGTTGGTTAAGCTGGTTGCTACATATAGTCTATGGCCCCTGTAAAATAAGAGGTGGACGATGTATTGGATAATAGCGTTCCAATGGGGTTAGGATGAATAATCATTCACTATTTGTTTTGGAAGAGCTACTGTATGCTCCAGGTGGGCTTGATATCCCACAAAGTGAAAAAAGGTTTGATGGTTTAACAAATATGGAAAATGTAAACACTAAAGTTTTAGTCTATGGTGATGTTTTTAATTGGGAAAGCATGTCAGTTTTAAGTTCTTGAATGTTGTATAGGGTTGGCATAAATCCCAATATTGTAAGCTAAAATTATAAGATGAAAACACAATTGCAGTCATAGTTACATTTGCAGTGATTAAATGTGCCTAAGAACCTACAACCAACAACAGTTGTTAGGTTTTCTACTTGAAATCTGAAGCTTCTCACATTGTCGCTCACCAAAACCATCAAAGCCAGGTAAGCATCCTGATTCTTATTTGTTTACCGATACTCTCTCCATTATATTAATATATGTTTACTACTACTCTCAAATCAAATTATTGTTTTTTACTGTCTCAAGCATCTTAATATTCTTGCTGCTATGTGTTATGTCACTTGCGAAAATATGACGTGTTCGTAATGGTACTTTTTTGTCCGTGTTATTTTTTACATTAATGCAACTATGTAAGCATGTACGTGCAATTGGTAACCATTATTCAGTATTGTTTATTAAAGAACTTACTGTCCTGGTTACAATTTCTTTAATGGATTGCAACCCAGATTGTGGAAGAAGGTGGTTTGGGCAATACATCATAGTTCGAGAGCTTGGAATTTTATCCCAACCAAAGTATCGATTGCAGGTGCGTGGAAAACAAATTAAAAGGGCGGTAACAGATATCTCTGAGGCTGGGATGGATTTAGCAAGATTAATTAAAGGGGTGGTTGGGCGTGGGTCAGAAATCAGATTCTGGATTGACTGTTGGGCTACAGAGGTGCCGTTATCGGTATTATTTTCTCGCCTGTTCGAGCTGGAAGTCAACAAGAGGGTTTCGATGGCAACAAGGGTGGGGCTAGGGGTCCATGGGGGAGCATGGGAGTGGAAGAGGTCATTGGTGGAAGGGCCTGATACGGCTGAATGGCAGCAGCTGAGAGACCTGGTCGAGGGGCAGACGTTGTTAGATAGGAATGATAGTTGGGTATGGGTGTTGAATGGGCTGGGGACATTTTCAGCAGTTGTTCAATAAAAAAAACTGATCTATACATTAGTCTTTTTACATTATTATCAGAAATTAATGTTAGCTTTCAAGCAGTTGTTTGAGATAGTGTTTAGATCAGCACTTGATGAGTGGATTTTGACATTTAATGAATCAGGCCTCATTTTGAAACAATGGCAAGGGTAAGTAATCTGAAATAATAGTAGACCAGTGGAATTGGATTTGTACCAAATGAAAGGCTTTGAATTTGTTCAATTTGTTTTATACTTCTATATTACTCATACAAATTATCTAAATCAATTTCATAAGGGAGTGATAAAGAAACAAAAAAAAGTAAATCCTTGTCTTTTCAGTTGTTGATATCATGAATATGCTTTATTTGTTTGAATTATAAATAATCACTTGCTTTCTTTCTATGAACCGGCACATACTCATGCTTAGTGGTGACCCTAAAACTTTATCATCATTGCTTTTTTTTTTTTTTTTTAGTTTTAAAGAATATGAAAGTAGCTTATACTCAAGAGTTTTGGGGTTTGAAAGTTGCCTGCAATCAATTTTCGTTAATATCCGAGCTAGACATGTTGTTGGAGTCTGTGAGTTCAACTATTAAACACGCCGAGGAACTACTAAAAAGCATTGACAACTGTTGGATTTATTCATAGGATCCATTCGTATTTAAGACCAATTCACCGGTAATTGTATCGTTTATGTTAATTATGTCTTGTAATTCAATTATGTATTTGTCGTTTATTTTATGCTGAACATCTGATTTGGAACTACTGATCTTTACATTTTACAGACTACTTATGAGTTAGCAAAGTACTGATGTGGTTCTTCCAAATTGCTGATGTGAAAAGATTAAACAATTGATGCTTTTAATCCCAAACAACTGATGTATAACTCAAACAACTGATGTAAACAAATGATTTGAACCCAACTGCTGATCAAATACGAACACTACTGCAGGATAAACTACTAATGAATATAATAACGGATGAGTATCAGTTTGTTCTACATCAGTCATCAGTTGTTCTACATTAGTCATCAGTTGTTCTACATCAGTCGTTCACATCAGTTGTTGCTCTAATAGTCTTTATTTTACTCTTCAACTCAACTGATCAGTTATTTCGCATCAATCCTTTTGCATCAGTTTTTGTACGTCAGTTTTTTGAGGCTTTTTATTGCTGGTTGTGTCAAGTTTTGAGGGCACAACAGAGCAAGTGTATGAGTCATAATCCATTGTGTGTCACAGCATTCATTATGACCAGAATAGTCAAGTTTTACATCTTAACTTTTTTAGTCGCCACATTTGGGTCAGTTTTACGACTATAGTGTGAAGAATAATATTAACTTCTTGGTATATACCAAATAATAATTAGATGCCGTTGTTTAGAATATTGGAATGGGTTGAATAGTGCAGTCATGGGGTAGTGGTTAATGTGATGATTCTGAACACATCCAGTTCAGTTCAGTTCTATGATTGTAAAGCGAAGGTGTTCGCCTTTTTCTCCCCTGTTTTGGTTTTTATATTCGTTTATTTGTTTTTACTGTTACAAAATATGTAATAGTACTTTAGTATTTTGCTAGAGCTGTATGCTTATCTTCCTGAATTATACAATATGCAGGCAACTGCAAGTCTGAGACAGTTGGGAGTTGATGCATCCGAACGAATTTTGCAAGCTGTAAATACTAAATTGTACTCTTAAAAATCCACTTAAAGGTTCTCATCCTGTGTTACGTTATATACTTTGTATTGATGCATATTATAATTTATGTTTATGTAGGTGAAAGATGTTCTACAAGTTGATGAGCAGCCTCAAGTCGGATGATGATTGGGTAACTGTTTTGGATGGAACTCAAGAAGGTGCTTATCAATGGGTAAGCATTGTGCATATTTTATGTTTGACTAAGCGAATAC
>JAUTDX010001826.1:0-74281 GCA_030844895.1 Ambrosia x helenae | reverse complement strand
GTTTTGCTAGGGAAGGATGTGTGATGAAGGAGATGACGTGTGCAGAGCATGATATGCATGCGGCGGAGAGTCAGTTTATCACGCATACGGTTGGGCGGGTTTTGGAGAAGTTGAATTTGGAGAGTACGCCGATTAATACGAAAGGGTATGAACGGTTGTTGGATTTGGTGGAGAATACGTCGAGTGATAGTTTTGAGTTGTATTATGGGTTGTTTATGTATAATAAGAATGCGATGGAGCAGTTGGAGAGGTTGGATTTGGCGTTTGAGGCGTTGAAGAAGGAGTTGTTTGGGCATTTGCATGATGTGTTGAGGAAGCAGTTGTTTGGGACTAGGGAACGCGGGTATGGGGGTTTTGCAACGGCCGCCGCTTTGTCGAGGCTGCCTACTAATGGGAATGGACTCGCGTTGCCGCAGGTGCAGTCGGGAAAAGCAAAAATGATTCTGCTGCTAGTTATTGGTATGTTTATTTCGCTTTGTTTTCTGTTAATGAACAAAATTTACTGTTTTTGGTGATTTTTAGCAATAAGGATGTTGGAAAAACTGGGACGTTGCATTAGGAACAGTAAACAGTAAAACTTTAGGTGCATTGTGTTCTTTACATAGGTGAAATTTTACAGCTTTCTTACAACTGACTTTATTTCTGGTCCATGAAAGTTTCAATTTATTGATATGTCAAATATCTAAAAGGAACCTTTGCTATAAAGAAAAATAGGGAAATTATGAACTGAAATTGACACTTCGAAATAGTGCCGTATTTTTAAGAATGGTAATTGATAAGGGTGGCAAGTCATGATAGACCCGAAACAGATCAGGTTTTCGGTTGTCATATTTAACTCGATTAGTAACATGTCCGTATTTGGTTTTATCTGTTTAACCCTATGTTGTCAAAGCGCCTAGGTGCATCAAGGTGCGTAGGCCAAGGCCAGAGAGCCTAGGTTTGAAAAACAAGGGCTTTTTTAAATTAGGTGCATAGTATAAAATACATTTTTATCGGTTTTAGAGATATTTTAGGCTTGGGCTAGTTTAGGAAGTTTAAGGGTTGTTTAGGCTTGTTGAGTGCTAGTTTGGGATGTTTTAGGGGTTTCAGACGACTTTTAGCCTAATTTAGCATGAATTTGGCTTAATTTGCGCCTCAACGCCTAAAAGGACGCCTCACCAATTGCAGCCCGCTTTATGTGCCTTAGCGCCCATGGTTTAAAAAACGGGGTGAGGCGTACGCCTCGAGGTGGCCTCGAGGCGAACACTCTAAGAAAACGAGTCTGAGGCGCTCCATGGGGTTCAGATTGTACATACGCCTCTAAGAGTTGAGGCGCTAAGAAAATATGCGCAGGTGCGCCTCGGGTGGTTTAGGGTGTGTTTTGATGTGCTTGTTTGGTGTTATAGACTTTTTGGGTTAATTATTTTATTTTGATGGGTGTTTTGATGTTTTTAGACTTTTTCTAGGTCAAGTACTTTATTTTTTATAGACACCATAATTTTCATATTTATTTTTTTTACTGCGCCTCGAGCTTACGCCTCATGAGGCGAAGGGGAAAACGCCTCGAGGCTTGTTTCCGTTCTTTAAAACTTTGTTAGCGCCTAGACCGTGCACCTCACACTTTTGACAACATAGGTTTACCCTGTTAATTAAGGCTCGTGATAGGACTAAACCCCGATTCACCGGTTAAAATAAAATGGTAAAATAAATGATAGATCTAGCCATCTAGGGCCCGTTTATGATCCAAAGAACACCGTCTAAGATGCCAAACTTGAACTAGCAATGGGAAATTAATTTACCTCAAAATCCATTGAGAGAAATTAACTGAAAGAAAATTTTATACTCAAACTCATTGACTTCCATTTGTTGCGCTTTACGATTACATAGAAAAAGGAAACTAACTGATGACCCATGTCCCTAAATTAAAGACCACTAACTAGAAGTTGTAAACTTGCCAACAAAATGAAAACCAACAAGGAACTAAAATGCAATATTGAAAACCAAATATTGGAAATGGATGTTACGTGGCCATGCACGACTTGAAAGATTTTCTTGTTTGCATGGGTTTTCAACATGCTCAGTGGGTATTGAACCCGGCCCGACTAAGTGGAACAACTTCACAAAATGCTATTGCTAGTTGAATAAGTGTGGTAATCCGGTTGGGTGACCCGATATACAACAGCCTGTGTCCAGAATTGACATGTTTGACTTGTTTAATTAAGCATGCCATCTTGTTTAACTGTTTATTTAAACCGCTAACCCATTTAACAAGTTTACAATTTGATAACAACCTTTTAACAACGTGTCAACCGGACCCGGCTACAACATGCCAACCGTTTTACTTGTTCAGATGATTTGGTTAAACGGTTCGTGTTTGGGCTACCACAAATTTAAGTATGTCTAAGTTAGGGTTGATGTCTTTGATAGTTCACATAACTAAATATATAAGTTGTGTTTTGGCTCAACGATTAAACCCGACCCGTCAACCACTAACTGACACAATTGACACCCTAAATGAAGAGGTTAATTTATCTGGAAATTCTCTGAAAAAGTATATGCTAGACCATTTTATTAGACAATGGATGGTTTGTTTATGTATTTGTCATGTAGACCACGTTGGTCTTGTGCATTATGCATATGCAAACAAAGAAGTAGGGCCTCATAGATTGTTATTGTTAGTAAGCTAAATTTGCTAATGCTTGTATTTATTTTGTGTATTCTGAAGGCGCAGAGCTGTTTTGTTATGCGATATGTTTTGTATGGCTTATGAGACAAACGGGGAAGGGGATAACCTCAAGGCATCAGCATATTTCCTCACTTGTGTGACGCTGTTATTTTTGTTTTTTTATTTATTCCGTTTTTGTGCTCTTTTGTATTATTTTGTTGGATTAGAAGAGATCGCAGTAGCAGCCAGTGTAACTTAAAATCATTTGTTGTAATGTTGTGCTCATTCAGACACCTGAGAAATCAATAATGATATACACATTTTAATAAATTCCTGTAGTGGTTTTTGAATCTAGATGTGGGCTATTGTTTTGCCATTTTTGGTCGACATACATAAAGTCTGATTACGAACCTATACTAGAGGTGCAAAAGTCGGGTTCTGGGCCGAATCGGTCCAGGTTAAAACTGGGTTGGGCTGGGTCAACAACAGTCAAAAACTGAGTTCTGTACAAACCGGGTTGGGTTGGAACTGTTTATTGAAGGGAATGGGTCGGGTTTGACTGTCTTCAAACCGGCTTTTTACTGCTCACATCGGGTTTGACGGGGTTTGAACGGTTCAAGCCAGGTTCGGCCGAGTTTTCAAAGTACAGGGTTATAATCCAGTTTCAGCTCTACGGGTCAGGTAGGGTCCAGGCGGGTTGAAAATCAAGTGGGTTTTGGGTTTGAAACTGGGTTCGGTGCCCAATCTATTTATTTCACACACCTCTACCTATTACCATTATGCTGAAAAGACAAACCAAACCCATACCTTACAATAATAGAGGTGCACAAATCAGGTTCAGGGCCCAAACGGTCAGGTTGAAAATAGGGTTAGGTTGGGTCAACAAAAGTCAAACCGAGTTTTTGCCAATGTGGGTTGGGTTGGAACCAGTTTTTGAAGGGAAAGGAGGTCTGACTGTTGGAACCGTGTTTTGACTTGTTCGGTTTTTGTTTGACCAGTTCGGGTCAGGTTTGATGGGGTTATGACTGTTTCTGGTCAGGTTTGACCGTTGTACAAAATGATTTCAGGATATAGGTTTACAAAAACTCATTTCAATCCTATGGGTCAAGCGGGTGCAAACCGACTTCAAAATCAAGTCGGGTTCGGGTTCAAAACCAGGTTCGGTTGCCAATCTGTTTTTTTTTTCCTTTACACCTCCACCTTATACCATTGTTTATTTATTTTCCTTGATGTTATATATCCAACCGTAAAAAAACCGCCAAAACCTATATGTTCTCTCGGCTAAGCCTTCCCAGGACTAGCGACTTGGTACTGTTCTTCATCTACATGTTTCGTAAAGATTTAACACCTTAACAGTAAAAATTTACCAAGACAAAATGACTACTCAAGATACATTATTATTTACAACACTAGAAAACAATAGTTTGGTTTTTTTATCTTAATGCTCTAAAGAAATGCACTGGAAAACAAAGCAACTGTTTAGGGGCATACACAGACAGATTGAAAATGCCTTTCCCCATATTTTTAGACAGCCTATCAAGGCTTAACACTGTCTACTAGTCACGAAAAAACTAAAGAAAGAGACCTTTCCCCGCATGCATTCCTAGGACCGAGTAATGTAGTTGGTTTGTATCCATATCAAGTCCCTTGAGCTTTACCACAGTGTGCATTCCTACACCGAGTAATGTAGTTGGCTTGTATCCATATTGAGTCCCTTGAGCTTTACCATCTAATCAATGTGACCCTTCGTAGTATACATCTGCCGAATACTGTACATCACGAGGTTTTAGACACTTTAAGTGACTTGAGTTGGTTGCTAACTTGTATACATTGTTGCTAAATATTGCATTGCTGATAGAAACATTAAGGATATTCCTATTTGCCACACCACATGTTTGCTCTTAAAAAATTATTGATGATGTGGTGGCTAAAGTGTTGACAAGTTTGACCTTGTTGACTTTCTTTGAAATATAAAGCTGATATGGTGGTAATTAATTGACTGAAAAGATTACCTAAATTTTAAACCTTTTTAAGGCTTCTTTTGCTTTGTGTGTGGTTTTTTTTATTGTCAACAAATTAGTTGGCAAGAGTTCTTAATCAAACCCATTTTGACCCATAAGAATCAATACAGGACCAAAACAACCCCAAAAGGAAGTGTTTACCGAGCTTTGACCCATTATTAATAAAAAACAAACGTACCCAGTAATATACCACTCACGCTTTGACCCGTTATTAGAGGTTGAAAAATAATGCACTTCTTACAAAAAAAAATCATGCAGCAATGAGCCATGGAGGCTAGTGAAGTGTTTAGTATGGATGTGCTTACGATATATAACTCTCGTTTGTTGTTGTAAATGCCTCATTGTGAATTGCTGGTATATACTTCTCATACTCGCCCAACATTGTGAGAACCTTCGATTCTAAATCCATATCATCAAACATTTCGAAACAAACATTTTGCAATATTACTCAAGGACATTTTTCCACGTTGAAGCTAGAAATCATCGATCTTTTGGACTTCATTTTCATAGAAGATTAGTTTTCCTGTTAGCACTTCAGCGAGTTACAACTGTAAAACCATAGAGATTGGTCCGCAGTGGAAGGGGCTCTGACATAAATATCTTTATTCAGATGTATGAAATTTGCATAAACACAGATAAATCTAAGATTTTTTTCTTTTCCTTTCTTTTTTATTATTATTTTTTTGTATGGGGGGTTGGTATGGGAAAAAATATGAAATAACTTACTGAATCCGGGATAGTAAGCATCATAAATAAGCTCATTGTTGTTAGGATAGTGACCATGTACCAACTTTGTAACGTCATAATCTAAAAGTTTTGCGGTAAAATCATTGACAACACTCATTTCAACTACCCTATGATATTTTGTTTTTATTAAACAAAAATAAGTTAAATAACTAAAACTAACTAAATTATAGTTTCATTTAAAATAGAAAAATACATAATTTAAAATAAAAAATAAACAAAATTAATACGAAAACTTAATAAAAAAAGCTTATTCATCTAGCTCATCCAGCAACCAAACATTTGTTTTCGTTATTTTGACATTCTTTAGCGATTTCCCTTATCTGAACACTAATTTTTATTTTTATTTTTTACTCCCTTAATGTTTCTTTCAACAAATTTATGACCGTTGTCCAGTGGTTGTATTTTGATTGTTTCACGCGGCTTGGTAAACCTGGGCACACTACTTGCATTCCTAACCTGAGGGGTGAGGGTGGTGTAACGAATCTCGTTACAACCCGTAAGGCATCGTCAATTTTTTTAATATATAGCAATATTATACTCAAATTAAAGTGAATAAAACGCTGGTTTTTATAAATGTAACTTTTTTAAAAGTATTAACGTATGAAAAATTTATGATTGTTTAAAAATCATGGTATAGTTGACTTAAAAATAGAAGAATTTTTTTAACAATTATTTAAATAAGGAAAAGTTGTATAAAGTTGAGGAAGTTAAAATTGATTAAGATTATTGAAGTACAATGTAAAAGTGTTTGGAAGACTAGGTTACCCTCATTTTAAGTTATACATAATGCATAGGAAAAAAAGTTCTTAACTTTTTGGTATATTAAAATACCATTGTTAATTGCATTATATATATTATGGATAATGCATTTGAGAAGGACAATTTAAAATGACCAAAGTTTAAGAGTTTTTTTGGAATTCAATACAAGAGGTGCAATTTTAACATGAGGATAAATTGGTTATCAAACACTAATTACACTAATTACAGTTTAATCCAATCATCTTATCTTCACTTTAATCCCTCATCTTTAGCCAAATTCTGGTTATTAGTTAGCTAGTTACACTTTGCACCTTGATTTTAAACCAAACACCTACACAATTTTTAAACGACCATAAGTTTTTATACGTTACACCTATTTAAAAAATGCACCCTAGCCCTATATGTCCAGTCCAGCCGAACCGGTATCTCTTCGGTCCCACAAATTAAGCAACTTGTTGATACATTTGGCTCTTTTCATCACCCGGTTATCGAAAGTCAGGAATTGGTGTTCCATCTGTACATAAACACACATTCCAAACTGTTAGTATATCGAAAACTATGGTCCCTGATGTTTAAAACATGGCTGCGAAGTTTCTGACCTGATATGCAAGTCAGTGCAGCTCGATGATTCTGAGCTGCACTGCCTGTGCAACCTGAGTGTACGTCGTCACGCATGGTCGTGCAGATTTTCGCACGCCCGTGCATGTCAGTGCAGCTCGAAGCTTCTGAGCACTGCCTGTGCATTCCCTGGTGCAAACAAATCCGTATAGTCGTGCGGATTTGTGCACTACCGTGCAGTTATTGCAGTTTTCAACTTTTTTCCCAAAAAAACACTTAAATCTACATACATTTGGTTAAAAATTTAGTAAACAAGAGATTTTGGGCAGTAATGCATGGTTATAACAAAAAAATAAACATGATTTAAACAATAACTACAAGGATTTGAGGGTTTTGTTTGAGATTATGAAGTAACCCCAAATCTTTAACCTAAATACCAAAAACAATCGGATCTAAACTAAAAATGCATAAAACACATGAAAATTATGAAGGGATTCGTACCTTGATGATAAATAAGGAGTAGGTATGAATATCTTAAAATAAAATGAGGAGTAGATTCTGCCCAAACAAATGCATTACTTCAACTCACATTAGCCTCTTAAGACCGTTCTTACACAGTTGCAAGCTTTTGCGCGTCTCTTTCCCGGATTAATTTCAAGCCATGACACATCAATGTTGCCTGTCTTTGCATCCAACACACGCATCAACAACCGCTAGAATGCAGTGGAAGCAGCTACTGGTCATCCCCGTCCCTGTGATGCTGACCGGAGCTGTCTGGCTGGTGGTGCTCCATATGGGTACGACGACAGGTTATTGAAGTAACCCAAATGAACCGACTCCAACCGGCAAAAAGGTACTGAAAGCCGTACTGGACATCCTGCTGGACGTGGTCCATGCCGTCCCGCATGAACTGCTGGTCCTGCCGAATCTGGCCCTGCTGCGTGCTGATGTTCTGAACATTCAGCTCCAATGCCTGGAACCGAGTGTAGAACTCAGAGTAGGATGGAATGCTGGCGGCCACTGCTGGTCATGCTGGTGGTAATGGTGAGGTGAGTGCTGGGAGAGTCATGTGGTGCGTCACCACCGCCCCTGGATGCTGGTCGTGCATCTCCTCATCCTATGGGTCAAGCGGGTCCAAACCGACTTCAAAATCAAGTCGGGTTCGGGTTCAAAACCAGGTTCGGTTGCCAATCTGTTTTTTTTCCTTTACACCTCCACCTTATATCATTGTTTTATTCCGTCCGTCCCAATTTAAATGTCCTTCTTTCCTTTTTTGTTTGTCCCAAATTAAATGTCCCTTTTCAAAAATAGAAATGTACTTTCCAATTTGCCCATAAAAGACAAAAACACAATCACCACTTTTGAGGATATTATTGTCATTTTACCACATACAAACAAAAGATTTCTTAAATGTGTGCTTTTAGACATTGGACATTTAAATTGGGACCCGCGGGAGTATTATTTTCCTTGATGTTATATATCCAACCGTAAAAACCGCAAAACCTCATATGTTCTCTCGGCTAAGCCTTCCCAGGACTAGCGACTTGGTACTGTTCTCTCATCTACATGTTTCGTAAAGATTTAACACCTTAACAGTAAAATTTTACCAAGACAAAATGACTACTCAAGATACATTATTATTTACAAACACTAGAAACAATAGTTTGGTTTTTTATCTTAATGCTCTACAGAAATGCACTGGAAAACAAAGCAACTGTTTCAGGGGCATACACAGACAGATTGAAAATGCCTTTCCCCATATTTTTAGACAGCCTATCAAGGCTTAACACTGTCTACTAGTCACGAAAAAACTAAAGAAAGAGACCTTTCCCCGCATGCATTCCTAGACCGAGTAATGTAGTTGGTTTGTATCCATATCAAGTCCCTTGAGCTTTACCACAGTGTGCATTCCTACACCGAGTAATGTAGTTGGCTTGTATCCATATTGAGTCCCTTGAGCTTTACCATCTAATCAATGTGACCCTTCGTAGTATACATCTGCGAATACTGTACATCACGAGGTTTTAGACACTTTAAGTGACTGAGTTGGTTGCTAACTTGCTTACATTGTTGCTAAATATTGCATTGCTGATAGAAAACATTAAAGGATATTCCTATTTGCCCACTGTTTGCTCTTAAAAAATTGTGATGATGTGGTGGCTAAAGTGTTGACAAGTTTGACCTTGTTGACTTTCTTTGAAATGTAAAGCTGATATGGTGGTAACAGATTGACTGAAAAGATTACCTAAATGAAACCATTTTAAGGACTTCTTTTCTGTGTGTGTGTGTTTTATTTATTACAACAAATTAGTTGGCAAGAGTTCTTAATCAAAACCCATTTTGACCCATACGGATCAATACAGGACCAGACAACCCCCAAAAGGAAGTGTTTACCGAGCTTTGACCCATTATTAATATAATATGGATGTGCTTTGACCCATTATTACCCAATAATATCCGCACACACTGTGACCCGTTATAAGATATTTGAAAAAAAATGCACTTCTTACAAAAAAAAAAATAATAATAATAAAAAAATCATGCAGTAATGGAGGCTAAGTGAAGTGTTCAGTATGGATGTGCTTACGATATATAACTCTCGTTTGTTGTTGTAAATGCCTCATTGTGAATTGCTGGTATATACTCTCATACTCGCCCAACATTGTGAGAACCTTCGATTCTAAATCCATATCGTCAAACATTTCGAAACAACATTTTGCAATATTACTCAAGGACATTTTTCCACGTTGAAGCAGGAAATCATCGATCTTTTGGACTTCATTTTCATAGAAGACTAGTTTTCCTGTTAGCACTTCAGCGAGTATAACTGTAAAACCATAGAGATTGGTCCGCAGTGGAAGGGGCTCTGACATAAATATCTTTATTCAGATGTATGGAATTTGCATAAACACAGATAAATCTAAGATTTTTTTCTTTCCTTTCTTTTTTTTGTATTATTTTTTTTGTATGGGGGGTTGGTATGGGAAAAAAATATGAAATAACTTACTGAATCCGGGATAGTAAGCATCATAAATAAGCTCATTGTTGTTAGGATAGTGACCATGTACCAACTTTGTAACGTCATAATCTAAAAGTTTGGCGGTAAAAATCCTGCATACAGGTGAAACCAAGTGAAACATAGCGTTATCTGCACATAGCAAGAAATTTTAGAATATACCTCATCAAGCAATATCTTATGTCTGTGAAGCCGATACTCATCAATCTTTCCTCTTTGATTAGGATCTAGTCCTACTTCATCTTGCGTCTTGTGCAAGAAAACAATCGCTCGTGCAATTCCAACTACTATCCTCACCTTTATAACCAATGGAAGTTGTGCTATAGCTCCTACAATACATAAATTTAAATAGTACTTCGTTAGGTGTAGCAGTTTCTTTTTCAACTTTGATTTGTCTGTGAAATTCTAATTCTTGCAACTTACCGCTCCACATGAGATCCTTTAAGTTTCCATTGCTCACGAATTCATGCACAAGAAAGAGTTGTTCACCTTCTAAGCAGTATCCTATGAGTTTAACGAGGTTTGGGATGCCAAAACTCTTTCAGCATATCCGGATCAAACTGCATTCAATATATAGTGATATGATGTGTTCCATGAGAAGGAAATTTATTCCGATAAGCTAAAAATAGAAGCAGGTAAACTAGAAGATATTTTGTTCTCAAGACTTACAAGTTTGTAGCTATTAAGTATCTTAATTGTAATGGGGTAATCCAGTATTATGCATACAAGGCGAAGATGTCATTTATCAACCCAACCTCTGTAAACCGCTCCATATGCTCCCTTGCCCAAACATGTGTCATTTCAAGTTGCTTGAAGCACATTTTAGCTCATAATATGTGAATATTTTCAGATCTCTAGCCACTAATCTCCATACTGATGTGACGTTTCACCATGGTTGCGACCATCATTGTTGGTTGAAGAATCTATTTTTTGATTTTAAAAGAAAAAGAGTTATAAATGTAGCTAAAGACAGCAAGTGCACTCTTTTTGACAAAGAATATGGTTTCATAGCTACGAATCATTGTTTGACTTATGAGCGATAAGCGAAATAAAATGAACTTAAACATCGGCGTCTGCAAATGGGCTAACTACAAAGGACCCAAGGGAAGGCTGCACAAGTTTAACATAATGTGTGTGCATGCTATCATGTAATTTGTTCGGTGTAAATGTCATAACTATCGTCCAATATTAAGATTATGAACTTATACGCACACAACATTCATGAAAAGTTTGTGCATACCAGAGTTTTGCCGGGTCATGGAAGCAAGATACTTATGAATCTTCGAGTGAACCTCATCGTGCCTAGTGAATCTGTAAAATTGTCATTTTTCTGTTGTAGTTCCAGTATACCTTGAAGCGAGGCCACAATCATTGTCATTGTAGGGCGTTCTTTCGGAACGCCAAGCAAACAATGATACGCAATTTGCGCAAACCGTCTTAAACATTTTGGAAAAATTGTCCCTTTAATGTTTGAATCAACCATTTGATCTAGTTTTCGTTCTTTCACGCATTTTTGAGCCCACCTTACCAAACTACATTGCTCCTCACCATTTCTTATGTCGACTGGAAGCCTCCCGGATAGCAATTCAAACAATACAACCCCAAAAGCAAATACGTCCGTTTCCTAGTCAATCTTTTGGTATAGAAATACTCTGGATCCAAATAGCCGAATGTACCCTTTACACTAGCGTCGATGTATGATGAAGATTGATTAGTTGGGCTTATTTTGGAAAGCCCAAAATCTGAAATAAGAGCTTCCCAGTTCTCATCCAAAAGAATGTTCGAGCTTTTAATATCACGATGAATGATTCCATGTCGGGTGCCCACACCTGTGTGAAGGTAGTCTAACCCACGTCCAGCACCTATTGCGATCTTTAACCTTTGAACCCAACTCAAAGGAGTCTCGGCTTCGTGTAGATGATGGTAGAGGGTTCCATTAGGCATATATTCATAAACTAGGATCATTTCCTCGTTTTCATCACAGTAACCAATCAAAGACACTAAGTGACAGTGACGCAACTTAGAAAGTGTCTCGATTTCTGCCTTGAACTCAAGTTCCCCTGCCTAGACATAGAATCTAACCGTTTGATGGCTGCATCATGATCACCTTCTTCACTAGAAATTCTACCTTTGTAAACCTTTCCGAATCCTCCTTGTCCAATGACAAGTTCATCATCAAAGTCATTTGTTGCAGATTGTAATTCCGCTAGAGAAAAAAGGCGACACGGAGGTGCTAACAGCTTGTCACACCCGCCTGCTGCAGAGTTCATGATCTTGGTTAGAAACAGAGACCTCTATGCAAGATTTTGAAAATAAAGACCAAAGTAGTTAGTTATATCTTAAAGTTACAATCATACAAAGTCTAGTTTCAACCATGGTAGGTGCAAAGCATTATCATGTGAAGATCAAGTCAAACACAACACAACAAATGATGTAAGAGATAAGTGAGAAGCCAAATTAATGTCAATATAATTATTGAGATATAACGACACATCATTCAATGTCAATGTCAATAGACAATAGATCTATCAAGATATGAAGACACTTTGTCCAATTTTTATTACTGGAAGGTTCAGCCAGGCCCACCTAAGCTAATCTAAATTGGTTAATGGTTAGTATGATTATCCAAACTAGGTCATGCTTCATAATTAGTATAATCAGCACATTATAAAGAACTTGTTCCCATAACTCCTTTTAATCTATCAGCTTTAAATTTCAAAGAATTTTTTACTTTTTACACAAGCCTATACGAGCGCAGTATAGTAGCCGCCACAATTAGTACCATTTTGTAGAATATAACATTTTCATGTCTATAGCAAGTGCTAAGAAAAGTACTTTCTTTTAACGTCTAATTAAAATCACCACACCTGCCTTTCGAAAGATATGAACCCACAGCCACATGGTTAAGGTTGAGGTATACACCACATTACCACTAAGCTAAGATTATTTATTAAACTCTTAATTCTCATTTAGTATTGACCAAAAAAATTGTAACACCCCAACCGATGGCGGAAACATCGAGGTGCCACGAGGTAACGATTGTTCATGAGCTCGAGGTACTAAAATACAAATATTTATTTAATCACGATTAAGTGTCAAACATTACATTTCGAAACACCAAATTACAAGAAACAAAGCATAAGTTTTTATTTTATGATGTCTAAGTCAAGCCTTATGTGATAAACTTCAAGCATCTCCTGAAACATGTACAAAATAGTATCCGTCAACACACATGATGTTGGTGAGCACACTTAGTTTAGTGTACGTATAGTATAGGTATAAAAAAGGTTTTACAATTCAAGTGTCATGATTCAATCAAGGCAAAATGATAAACACGTAAGCACACAATGCGGGTCACAATCAAACCTTCATGTTGACAAAGACTAAAGAATTAACAATGACCCAAGACTTCCCTAACACATAGGTATTTTCCCATTAGGCGGGTTGTCAATCCAAATAGCGCTATACATTGTTAAAGTCGGCTAGCAAAGTTAATGATTATGTAACGATTGCAAGTATACTACGTTTATGTCTAATCATCAAGCACAAGAATTCAAGCATAACACGTGTATGAATTGTATGAAAATGTTTATGAGTATGTGTAAGTGTAAGTGTAAGTTTCATATGTGTACATGAATCACCCCAAAAGTGTAAGAAAGATAAAAAGGGGATAAGTATACTCACAGTTTTGCTAAACACGATAAATCTGAATAAACTTGTCACGAGTTAAGACTACGAATTCTTGAAGAACTTAACCTATACGTATAAGAATACTAATAAGGGATATGTCTTAAGAGTCTAAGGCGTCCAAAATCTAAGGCGTTAGGATTCGTTAAATTATTTGGGGAAATAGTATTTTTATAAAAATAAGTATTTAACAATAAATATGTATCACGAAGGCATATTATGTTTTAAATTTCATAAATGACTAAGTAAACTAATTATTCTTATTTGAATATTTTGTATAAAAATATTCTAATTAATTTATATAAAGGTTTTAGTCAATTATTTTAACTAAATATTATAACGATTTTTATGACTACATAATATTTAAACAAATGAGTCTAAAATTTATATCTTATAGTATTCAGCTATGAAATATTTTTATAGAAAAATATTTATAAAAGAGATTTTATATATGATATATAATTAGATGTTTTATTTATATCTTATTAAGCATAATAAGGCTAAAATACAAGATAAACTTCAAAAAGGTTATTTTGATGAAAAATAGTTAGCTTCTGATGAAAAGTAATAAAAATAATTTTTCCACCATTTTTCTCAATTTACTTTTATCTAAACTGATTTATGAGTTTAAATTATGCTTTAGATGATTAAAAATAGGAAAATCCATAAAACGTATTTTTTTCTGAACTCATAATTTTTTATTTAAGTTTTTATGGTTAGAAATAACCTCACAAAAATTTTGGGATTTAAATCCTTTAAAATGAATTTTTAATCAATTTATTATGATAAAAAGGATTTAAATTGATAACTATACGAAATAAATTATTTTCCCGAAGATAAAAATACTATGATCTTCTATATTATGTCAAGATACTGCAGGTAAAGTTTCATAATTTTTGGAACAAGAATGAATTTATTATGAATATTATTTGTTTAAAGTTAATTAAACAAATAAATTAAGATAACATGTAAAAACGTTTCAAAACAGAGGGAAAAAGACATGAAAATTATTCTAACATATTGAAATATATTTTCACAAATTTTCATTTTAAAATACATAATATCCGATTTTATATGAATTAATCATGATTTCGGATATATAAAATGATTAAAAATATGAAAAATCGTCAAAAATTCACGAAAATTTTTGTAGAACTTTTAATCTGGGGTCGCACCGGGGATAAGATCAATTCGGAACTCAATAGGACGAATAGGAGGAAGACCAGGTAAATCATCAGGGAAGACTTCTGGAAAACCACGAACAATAGGAATATCTTGAATCTTCTTCCCTTTGTCCTTCTTTTCCACTACATGGATAAGAATGCCACGTATTTCTTGCGTAAATATTTCGAGCTTGGGTACAAGACATGAGCTTAAGGCCACTTGAATGTTTCTCACCATAGACTTGCAGAAAGTTACCTGAGAGAGGGATTCGAATATACTTCTCGAAACAAACAATTTCAGCATGATACTTAGAAAGCCAATCCATGCCTACTATGATATCAAAACTGCCCAGTTGCTTAGGTATAAGATCAATGGAGAATTCGTGCTCATTAAGGTTAAGTATGCAATCACGAATAACAGACTTGATTGTAATGGGAGTACCATCAGCAACCTCGATAGTAAAGGGTCTTTCGAGTTGGGAACGAGAACGAGAAAGCAAAGGTTCGAAGGCTAATGACACAAAACTCTTGTCTGCATCAGTATCAAACAAAATTGAAGCACAAAGACCATTAAGTAAGAATGTACCATTCACGACGTCAGTCGCTGCCTGAGCCTGATTTGCATTAATGTTGAAGGCTCTCCCACGTGCTCCCTGATTAGTACAGCTTGATTTGGTTGGTTAAGTACTGGGCAACGAGCTTTGAGATGGCTTGGATCCCACAATGATAACAAGCACGAGCAGGTGCAATGGGTATTGGGTTCCGATCTGCTTGCTCAATGGCTGGATGAGTTTGTGGTAAAGGATTTCCTTGAGGTGCGAGTACCACCCTGCAAGTGGCAGCAAAATGCCCCCACTTTCCACACCTAGTGCACTGACGACACGGGATATGGGCTGGGTGATGATACTTGCAAGTATTGCACAAAGGATGAATACCAGTGTAGGGCCGAGTAGTAGCTGGTTGATTAGCAGCAGCAGTTTGAGCCATAGGAACTTGGCGAATAAGGGTAGGGGTGACCGACAGCATAATTCCTGTTTGACGCTTACGCTTGTTATTGTTGTTGGAGGAGGTTGAAACAGTCTTAGCTGGAACAGCTTTGGAAGGTTCAACATCTGTAGCAGTTTTCTCAACAGCTTTCTTTGTACCCTTCCGAACAAGAGTCCCCTTTCTCACGTGTTTATCAGTCAAAGAAGCTGCAAGCTGAATAGCTTCTTCCACCGAAATGGGTTTGCTACCAGTGACGACATCTTGAATAAGATCAGGCAATCCCTCGATATATTTCTCGATTGCTCGAGAAACTGGGGTCACCATGTGTGGGGATCAAAATGCTAAGCTCATAATAACGGGTGTTGTAGGCTAGATTCTCCCCACTATCTTGTTTCAAAACATAAAATTCATTTCAAGTTTCTTAATTTCATTTCTAGGGCAGAATTTGGCTAACATGAGTTCCTTCACCTCGCCCCAAGTCAAGGCTAGAGCAACATCAGTACCCTGGCTATGCTTTTCGCCGTTCCACCAAGTTAATGCCCTCTTGTGAAGAACACTGGTGGCATGGCGAACGCGGAGTTCATCAGGACACTCGCTATTTATGAAAGTGTTCTCCATGCTTTCAAACCACTAGAGGAGGCCAGTAGCTCCCTCTCCCCCAGAATTTAGTTGGGTTGCAAGAGTTGAAATGTTTGAAGGTGCAACGAGTGTTACCACCTTTGGTAGTTCCAGAGTTTCCAGAATTGTTGCTATGGTTCAACTCAACAACTAGGTTAGGAATCGCAGCAGTAATACGTTCAGTTACTAGTGTCGCAAGTCGACGATCAGCTCGATGACGAGAGTTACGATGAGCAGTACGAACGATCAGCCATCTAAGAATAAAGAATATTATGAGGTCAAAAATAATAAAATCTTTATATGCATGACGGGTTTGCACAATATGTGTATGAAATAACCAAGTATGAAAATGTATCACCAATATATGAAAGTTTTTCTTTTTAAGCATATAATGAATCATTATGATTTTAAGAAATCAATAATAAAACATTGGAGTGTTCTTATCTAGTCATAAGACCCGACAAAAACTTTAACTGTTCAAAGAATCAAACTCAGTTGGAGATTAATGAAGACGTGCTTTAGCCTATAAGTGGACACTCACTCCAGGAATCCCCAGGTAAGCATAACAGGTCCGCTTTCGGATTTATACGCTATGCTTGCCTATGCCAAAAAACCCAGTGTACATGCACCCACCCTTCCAGATTGCACGTGTTCTCTCACTTAGAGTTCAACACTTTGAAGGAATGAAAATTTAATGAAAAACTAGGGTAGGCAATTATGCCAAGAATATCCAGCATGCTCCCAAGTGTAGACATTTCCTCCAAGTAAAGTCACTCCTCAAAACCCATGACGAAGAAATAAAGAAAGAAATAGAGAGAATAGGGGAAAGAATGAGAGGTGACAAAAGAGAAAAGTTAGTGGAGCAAATAAACAAAGAAACACAAGTAAGGTCGTGTATGGGTTCTTAGTTATAGTCTAAGTTATTTACTAATAACCTAATTCCCTATAACCACGGCTCTGATACCAATCTGTAACACCCCAACCGATGGCGGAAACATCGAGGTGCCACGAGGTAACGATTGTTCATGAGCTCGAGGTACTAAAATACAAATATTTATTTAATCACGATTAAGTGTCAAACATTACATTTCAAAACACCAAATTACAAGAAACAAAGCATAAGTTTTTATTTTATGATGTCTAAGTCCAAGCCTTATGTGATAAACTTCAAGCATCTCCTGAAACATGTACAAAATAGTATCTGTCAACACACATGATGTTGGTGAGCACACTTAGTTTAGTGTACGTATAGTATAGGTATAAAAAGGTTTTACAATTCAAGTGTCATGATTCAATCAAGGCAAAATGATAAACACGTAAGCACACAATGCGGGTCACAATCAAACCTTCATGTTGACAAAGACTAAAGAATTAACAATGACCCAAGACTTCCCTAACGCATAGGTATTTTCCATTAGGCGGGTTGTCAATCCAAATAGCGCTATACATTGTTAAAGTCGGCTAGCAAAGTTAATGATTATGTAATGATTGCAAGTATACTACGTTTATGTCTAATCATCAAGCACAAGAATTCAAGCATAACACGTGTATGAATTGTATGAAAATGTTTATGAGTATGTGTAAGTGTAAGTGTAAGTTTCATATGTGTACATGAATCACCCCAAAAGTGTAAGAAAAGATAAAAAGGGGATAAGTATACTCACAGTTTTGCTAAGCACGATAAATCTGAATAAACTTGTCACGAGTTAAGACTACGAATTCTTGAAGAACTTAACCTATACGTATAAGAATACTAATAAGGGATATGTCTTAAGAGTCTAAGGCGTCCAAAATCTAAGGCGTTAGGATTCGTTAAATTATTTGGGGAAATAGTATTTTTATAAAAATAAGTATTTAACAATAAATATGTTTCACGAAGGCATATTATGTTTTAAATTTCATAAAATGACTAAGTAAACTAATTATTCTTATTTGAATATTTTGTATAAAAATATTCTAATTAATTTATATAAAGGTTTTAGTCAATTATTTTAACTAAATATATAACGATTTTTATGACTACATAATATTTAAACAAATGATTCTAAGATTTATACTTATGATATTCAGCTATGAAATATTTTTATAGAAAAATATTTATAAAAGAGATTTTATATATGATATATAATTAGATGTTTTATTTATATCTTATTAAGCATAAATAAGGCTAAAATACAAGATAAACTTCAAAAGGTTATTTTGTCGAAAAATAGTTACCTTCTGATGAAAAGTAATAAAAATAATTTTCCACCATTTTTCTCAATTTACTTTTATCTAAACTAATTTATTGAGTTTAAATTATGCTTTAGATGATTAAAAATAGGAAAAATCCATAAAACGTATTGTTTTCTGAACTCATAATTTTTATTTAAGTTTTTTATGGTTAGAAATAACCTCACAAAAATTTTGGGATTTAAATCCTTTAAAATGAATTTTTAATCAATTTATTATGATAAAAAGGATTTAAATTGATAACTATACGAAAATAAATTATTTTCCCGAAGATAAAAATACTATGATCTTCTATATTATGTCAAGATACTGCAGGTAAAGTTTCATAATTTTTGGAACAAGAATGAATTTATTATGAATATTATTTCTTTAAAGTTAATTAAACAAATAAATTAAGATAACATGTAAAAACGTGTCAAAACAGAGGGAAAATGACATGAAAATTATTCTAACATATTGAAATATATTTTCACAAATTTTCATTTTAAAATACATAATATCCGATTTTATATGAATTAATCATGATTTCAGATATATAAAATGATTAAAAATATTAAAAATCGTCAAAAATTCACGAAAATTTTTATAGAACTTTTAATCAGTAATATGATCATACATACCAAGTTTCGAAATTTTTAGATCAACGATGGTTTAGTTATGGAATTTTAAAGTTGTAAATACTTTTAAATCAAAATCCCCAATTAATCAAGAACACCCTAATCCTAGATTTTTCAATTGGAGCCCTTAATGATTATGTTTTCTGAATTAAAAAGAGGGCTTTTGATCTACTAACATAAATGAAAGAATAACCAAAAGGAATTGGAAAAACTCACGAGTTTGATAGTCCGATTGATAAGAACACGAAAATAGAAAAAACCCACTTAAATAAGCCTTCAATTCGTGAAAACCACGAGATAATAAGCAATGATTCAATCACAGACTTGATAGACTAGATAGGAGAGTATATGGGTGAGTTTAATTGAGATAAGAATAAGTAGAAGTGGTGTAATTGGATTGTGATTGAAATGGGTGTTTATAAAGAAAAATTCTTCAAATTAAACAAAATTAATTTTGGATGAGGATAAAATTTGAATTGTGGGCTGGATATGGATAGGGTTGGAGTTGAAGTCGGCTGGAATTTTTTTTTTTTTTTTTTTATAATTGAGGGACTAAAATGGTTTATTTAGGTAAAGCCCAAGGGTGCAATTGTCACAAAAATAATAGGAAAAATTACAGAAATCGTCCTTTATGTTTACCTATAAATGTGCATATATTTACCAATGTTTACATACATGAAACACATGATTACATATATGTAGCACATGCAACATGTATACTTTACGTATACACAACTAAGCTATGTTTACATAGAAATTTAAATACGGTTCGCATATGTGTGATCAGTGGATTCATTTATGTATACACTAGATTATACTCCGGGAACGTTCCGGGGTTGAGAAATCTAATATGACACATCAATTTTACATATGAAATAGACTGATGCGCTTTACAGTTGTCCTTGAACACTTTCTCGAAGGTCTTGGTCATACTACAGTTCGGTCAAACAAAGAAAATGAGCTAAGGGAAAAGTGGGGAGGGAGTATGCCCTTCTTTTAATTTTTTTTTCTAATAGACGAAGGAGTAAAAACAATTAAAAACTAAAAAAAACACAATCTTGCATCTACTTGCCAATTCAAAATCCACTTCTATTTATGCCGAGTACTTTTTTTGAACGGCAAATTTTATAACACCTTAATTCGAGCTTGCCTTATACTTGCAAGGATTTGACCTATAGCCTTGCATTTGTAAAGGGGGACACCATACCACTAGACCAACAGGTCATGGGTTACGTTAAGTACTTAACATCCTATTCAAAATTCATGTTAGCACAAACTAAGCCCTTTGTACAACTTAAAAAAAAACCCACTAAATACAGGCCCCTCCAAATCTACAATAGAGATCAACCAGTATCTACGACTTAGGCTTTCTCAAAATCTATACATCTAATAAAACAAAGTCTATTATGACACATGGCACTCCTATATTGCACCTTCAATCTTCTCTTCTTCCCATATTATGCCATGTGTCTCAACATTTGAATTTATAAAATTTTCTTATTTTTTAAAAAGCAAAAATCATTAATTTAATCACATTAATAACTTTCCTATTTACTAATCACAAGTCAAACAATATTCAAAAACAATATTCAACTTCATTCTCTCTCTAAACCCTAAATCTCTCAATCATCCTTCATATCTGCCTCCCCTGCTCTCTCTCTCTCCCTCTCTCTCTCGGTTTTTTTTGAGGTTTTTTCTTCATACGTAATCATGTATGATTTAGGGTTTTTAAAGTATTTTGATACAATATTAGGGTTTACGAATCAGTTTATGAATGTTCTTTGTTTTTTCGATTCAATATGTTGCTATATTTGTGATTCGTTTTTTTTTGAAATCAATCTATAAACAGTAGGGTTTTGGAATCAATCTTCTATTTTTTGAAGGTGATCGATGAGATGGACTGGAGAAACAATTCGTATTTCTTCAATTAACTGCTCATTTAAAGGTTTGTATTATTGTTGTATTTGAAATATAGTAGTCGACTTTTAAAATTGAGACTTTTTTATACATATTCGCTTCACATTTATGTAATTTGGTTATTATATTTTTTTGATTGTCCCTAATTCTTTCCACAAGACGTATTGTTGTGTATTGCTTATGTGGGTCACTTTTAAATTTTAGGGATTATGTAAAGAATGACTTGAAGCTGAGAAATTGCAAAGGATTGTTCTTGGTAAAACTGTTCATAGTTCTTGTATTCAATTATTCAAATGTGAGAGTGGATTCATAACGATCGCTTCTTTATTTTCTGTAGTTGTAACTTGCATATGTAGTTGTAACTGCACATAATGTTTGGCGTTATGGTGTATTGGTGTATCATGTCCATTTTTATTTACAGGTTGGCTTGAACAAGATTCATTGGCAACATGCTTTGGGGGAGAGAGCAATAAAAATTGACCATGGCATCTTAATCATAAGGTAGTCTTCTAACCAGCACTTTGTCAAGAGCATGTCATTACAATTAACTACTCATTAGATCATTATGAATTATTTTCATTAAAATGTGACACGATGAATGACTCATATATTTTGTTTATCTTCCTACTGATTTGATTTTGGATGTTTGTAAGTGATGCAAGAGTTATGTGGGACCAGAAGACGGGGCGCTGTAGGGGATTTGGATTTTTTTCGTTTAGGAACCAACAGGCAAGTGAAAAATATGTTGGACTGAAAAGTACTTTATGCCCTTGCTCTCTCTTCTAAGATGCTAATTTTAATCTACTTTTAAATTTCTTTGCAGGATGCCCAAAGTGAAATTAATGATTTGAATGGTGAGAAATTTTAGATTGTTACCTACTTTTTGTTGTCGTATGTTACATATTAAAGAAGAAGCATGTGTGGGCGAATAAAATGGATATGGTGTCGACTTTAATTTTTATGTAAATTAGTTTGAGTTCATATTGTAGGAAAGTGGCACGGAAGTAGGCAAATTCGATGCAATTGGGTGGCCAAGGGTGCAGGATCGGATGACAAACAAAGGCCAGATACTAAAAGTGTGGTCGAATTGACAAATGGAACATCAGGTTAGTGTATTAGAAATCGATATGCCGTTTTTTAGATATTGTATGATATCATATGGATGTGTATCTAACTATCCATTTTGATGTTCGCTATGTATGCAGATTATGGTCAAGAAAAGTCCAATGAAGATGCTCCAGAAAATAACCCTCAATACACGATCGTTTACGTTGGCAATCTGGCTCCTGAGGTTAGAAACCTTTTCCATTTCAACAAGGGCAGATATCACTAAATAATAACAAAGTTTCGTTTCATCGATACTCCACCTTGGTTAGCAAAAAACAATTATTTTAACATTCAAGGTTTTTTTTAAGCTGTTGTGGCGTGTCGATTGTGTAAAATTAGATGCCATTGAGAAAAGTAGTTAGCATCATAAGTTTAATGCAATTGGCACTCAGCTCCAGCTATTCACGCAAAGCTGAATTCGACTAATTAAAGTTCGAGTGAAACTTGGTTACTATTTAAATAATTCCAATCATATGTGCTGCACTAACTAAAGCTGAACCGCACTCCGAAACGCAGCAGATTATTAGGACCTTTGATAGTGTAAGTATACATAATACCAAATTTCGATTGTTTTGAGATTAGTTTTGTTAAGTGTTTTACTAATGTGTTCAACTGCAGACATACAAAGCTCTCATGAAAGCTTTCATTGAGCACAATAAGGTAAGTTATGTTACTGGTCAGTCTAGCAACATATTTTGAGCTTATAGAACATGATGGCCTTGATTCGGCTATGTACATCCGAATATATCTTCTCGGGTTAGTACTTTTCGGCTGTTTTTTATTCTAATGCACGTACTTATTACACTATTTGCTTATACAACATGTTTAACTATGCTTACGAAAATACCTGGTTGTGCAAACAGCAGCGAAACGCTGCAAAACACTGTGTTGTAAAACCGGTAATTTTACAGCAGTAAAACGCTGCAAATAGCAGCAAAACGCAGCAAAAACGCTGCAAAAAATGTTGCATAAACGCTGCATAGATGTCGAATAAAATGTGCAAAAAGAATTGTAAAACCGGTTATTTTACAGCAGCAAAAAAACGCAGCAAAAATGCTGCATAGACGTCCAATAAAACGCTGCAAAAGTAATTGGTAACAACCTTATGACATAAAGATATGGTTTGTACATTTGAAATTTCTAGCAAACCAATTTTGAATTTGCTTCTCTAAGTTACCTAATGTAAATCATTCAATCAGCCGCGATGATATGGACTCATTAAAACATGGTGGTATGAGCGCTGCCACGTTTGTTCTTGGTACGTTTGATCGATCTTGAGCTCCCACTTTACTTTCATACTTCATGGTACTTTTGATTAAAAATAGTTTGATAAATATGGTAGCATAACTTTTTGTATGGGTACAAACATTTGAGATTATGGCTATAACAGCAATTGGTAACAACCTTATGACATATGCAACAAATGTTAAGAAATTTTAGTATTTGTTTAGTACTTTCTGTGACTTAAAAGTGTTTGTTGTATGATATTTATGACATTTTGATAATATGGGTATTGTGTCTCTTTGTGTTATATGGTAATTGTTTTTGTAGAAACCTGTTTTGTTGGCCGTTTTATGCGCGAAAGCAGATTAGAGGCTGCAAATTGATTTGCTCCTAATAAATATGCGATTTGGGTTATGCTTTATGTTTAACGGGTCAAATAAGTAGATAAAAATAGGTTAAAATGAAACTGTTAAAAAGCGCCTGAAGTGTTTTAATGCATAAGCTTTCTGAATGATTGGAAATGTGTCAACGGGTTAGGTGTTGTTTATATTTTACCTGTTCCCTTAAAACTCCCGTAAATTACAATCACATTAGCACGATCGTTCGACTATTTACTCAAGTCTCAGAAATACCCCTTCATCACAAGCCTTAGACAATCATTAGAGAAAACCTATGATAGTATAAATTCCTTTTTTTTTTTGCTTGCAGAGATGGAGAATACAAGCAGAGGCAAATGATGAGGTGGAGAAGCTTTTAAATTCTGAGACATTACCTTCATAACAGGTTTCAGATATACAATAACCAACTGGTTAGTCAGAAAGTTCAAATTTGTTCTACAAGATTCTCATAGTTCAATTTCATGTTACAAATTAGGGGTGAGCAAAATTAACCATAACCGACATAACCGAACCGATTTTAACCGATAACCAACATAACCAATGGTTATGGTAATGAAATTTCTATAACCGACCGAGCGGTTATGGTTATGGTTATGAAGCTTTGGTTAACCGATATAACCGAACCGAACCGAACTTGTATTGTTAAGTTTATGTAATAGATTTATGTTCTATATTAACTATATAGAGGTTTTTTTTACTATAATAAAAGTATGTTATTAACAACATGATATTTATGTTTCTTTTTTTATGATGAATTAAAATTGTAAGTTGTAACTAAGGGGTTAAATATGTTTTTTTTGTAAATGTCTTATTAAAAGGGATCCCACATTGGTACTTTAACTAGAAAGTGTAGTCTTGATTAACTTATAAATAATAATCCAAGCTAAGTCTAACATTGTAGGTTCTGAGTTTTTAAGACACATGGGCTTTTAATTTTATAATTTAGCCGAAAGTTAGCTTTGGTCAAATTTTTTGGTTAATAACCGAAATAACCATAACCGAATCATAACGATTAACCATAACCGAAGTTTGGTTATGGTTATGGTTAATGGTAAAAACCGACCCAAACCGACCCATGCACACCCCTATTACAAATGATAATTTGAGTGCCGACGTATGATTAATATTGTATAAAAGTTTCCAAATGCCAAACACATTCTTTAGTAAATTCAACAAATGAAATTATAAGCTTAACCATTGCTAGCGCGGTTCAACATGATTGTCCATCAGCTCTATTTGAGTGTCAATCTGGTCCAAGACAAGTTAAGAGGTGACCTGTACAAAAATCATGGTGGTCATATTGTAATGTCATTACTCATTAGGATAATGGTTATAAATTAGTAATATTATTTGGAATAGTTTTTTTTTAAAATTATTTTCTATAAATTGGCTTTTTTGAAATGTAAAATTTAGCTGGCAGGCAAGTTCCTAGAATAAATATGATACCATCTGATATCAAGATTCTAGTAAAGTTCTAAAGGTGTCAATTCACAATAAGCGTATGTTTCCCAATGACCATCAATAAAAGCTAAGGACAGTCTCACTACTAGAAAATAGGGCTAATGCAACCTTTTAGGAGCAACTTTTATCAAATGAGTTGCATTTGGTTCTAATGCAACTTTGTTGAAATAGAGGTTGCATTAGAAGACCTAAAGCAACCTTTTTCATAAAATTGTTGCAAAATTATGATGAATTTGCAACCTTTTTACTTAAAAGTTGCTAATTTTACTAAATTGTAACTTTTTTTTTTGAAAAGTTGCATTGTTAAAAATTGAATGTAACTAATTTTTGTTTTTTAAAATTGCATACTTGCATTTGATCAAATGTAATCAGTGACGTACCATAATGTAATTACATACTTATAATTAACAAATACTTAGGTATAAATACAAATAGCTGTATAAATCACTAGTATTTAGCCAATGATTTCCAGTTCAACTGGTTGGAGATGGACGGGTTTACACGTTTTAGTGGTTCTCGTTCGCAGGGTTTCCAGGTTCGAGTCCCGCCATCCATCAAAAAATATACCAAATAGGTTTGAAAGGGACTCAGGAAAATGGCCAGGGGTGACCCTGACCCCTCCTTGTTTTTTGGTGAAGTAGTGGAAATTTGCGATTTTCGTATATACATTTAGTCCGGGATTAGTCCGGCCCTTGCAGATTTGCCACTACCGATCGAAAAAAATTGAGTCCCCCCCCAAATTGACGAACCAAACTTCACCCCTGAAGGGACTGACGTATTGAAAGGGGTTCAATCCTAGACAGGGAGCTTAATAGCCATAGCGGTTTACCGCTAAACTACGCCTACAAAATTCTTATATTGAGAGCTATTATGAAAATGTGTATCACAGCAAATCAGATATGAAGATTAAATATACTCTAGTTTATTATAAGAGATTTATTTATAGCCAGGAATAGATATTTTTATGTTAATAATAATATAAGTACTAACAAATAATTTATACGGAAGTTTGAAAATTTTACTAAAATGAAAGATACAATTCCCTCCGGTATTTCCCGCCCTCTACTTTTTAACTAGTTTTACAATTCCCTATGATTTCCCCCCAAATGCATACATCTAGACCCACACCCTAAGAATATCTCAACACCCATCTCTCTCTATCCCTCTCGTCACATATGTTGTCGTTGAAACCGCTTCCGCGGAAGAACAATAACTGCACCACGATACGTTCCTGCTTAGTCGCTCAATCCATCTGACGCTGCTTAGCCAATATTATGGTGAGATTGCCATTAAGTTAAAATCAAACCGTCTTTTACAAATTGTATTATCTTTTGATTTTGATTTCGTATTTCTTTGTTTTTATTATAGTTTTTCTTCAAGTATATGTATATGTATATCGATTGGGATTAATTATATGTATATATTCATTGTTGCGTTTATATGTATTAGCATTAGGCGGTTGTATGCATATGCACATACATATATGCTCTATGTATATTATTTAGGCTATTGTTATATGTTTATATATATGAATATATTAGGTTTGAAGATGCACACCAACTGCTCGATGAAATGCCTTGACCGAAATGAAAATACAATTTTGATAAAAATATTCAAACTTCGTTGACAATCAAAGCTGCTACAAAGTGCCAGTTTTTGGTACTCAATCGAGGGATCAGATTGAAATCTGATAACATCCTTAGTGAGTAGGACCCTTGGCCCGGTAATGGCAGTTGTGCTTTGAATAGTATTTGATTTGTTAGTCTAACTCAAATATATCATTAAAACTGTTAGTCATGTTGATGTTGGTGATAACTTCTATATATAAACCACATCCTTCAAAACTTGGGTTAAAAAAGCGTGAGACGCTCCGAAGCATTTTCGTTCCAAATGCCGAGGCGTGATGTGAGTGCTTCATGTATTTTGAGTGTTGTAAGTATGTTATATACACATCGATATTACATATATTACTTTTAATATAAAAACATGATTGTAAAACACATTTGAACGCTTAAAAAACATAATCAAAACATACATCATAGTCAAAACACAAAACGCTTAAAAAAACATAATCAAAACATACATTAAAGTCAAAATACATTCTAAGTTTAAATTTAAGCAGTGTATTATTCTATGTTTGGGTATATTTAAGCAATATTACTAACATGTTACAAGTTTAGACCCTCTGTATGCTTTTTGGATGTGTTTTTTTTTATATTTGTGAACCTTCTGATTGATGAATACAAACCTTTTGTTCATATTTCTATATTTTTATTAGTTCTCAACCATTTTTGCTTCCAAGATTTATATCATCTTTTGAAGGAAAAATAGTTGTTTCATATAGGTGTTTTTTTTCAAACACTGTGGGAGGGGGTAACTCTGAAGCTGGAATTTTTATTGACAGAAAGATAATACACTGCTGAATAATCCTAGAGTTACAAGTCCATTGTGTTTATTTGGACATATTTGTTCCTCAAGAAATCATTGTTGAACTTCAAATATGAACAAAACCTATTCATTTTGGTGATAAGTGTAGTCAATTATTTGTGCGTGCTGGACTTACAGCATGAAGTTCCTGTTTGCAATAATTTTTTCTAAATATTATGTTATTTGATGAATACACTTTTGGATGACTTGAAGTGATTGGCCTGTTCAACCTGTTTAAATACGATGCATACATTTTCTAATGTTTGTTTTGAGTTGTAAGCGGCATACATGTCATAAAATGGTCTTGTGTAGATGGAGAGGATAAAATTTATTACTCATTTTGCTAAGACCAAGTCTTTAGAAGCTGTTTTTCTATGTTGGATGATTAAAAGGTAACTATCTGTTTGTACCATATTTAAACTTGTACATATTTTTATCTCATGTGATCAGTACCATGTTTCTAAGAAATCTTTCCCATCCCTTTTTTCATTACATCAGATTAAGCAGCCAATCTCTTTTTTTTTCTTCAGATAAATGTAGTTGACCAAGTTTATAATGAATTGTCCCTGTATTAAATTAAATGAGCTTTGAGCGTCAATGTACTAGTGTTGCATGGATACCTGAACAAGATGTGCTTTTGTTGCTGATCAGGCCGATGGAAACGTGTATGCTTATGATAAGGCAAGCCTCAGTTTAATTTTGTATGCTTTTTTTTTCATTTTAGGAGCAACTTGATTGTTTCCTTGAATTTTATCTAACATTATTATTTTTTTTTCAAAATATTGATGGTCCCAGTTCCGTGTTGCACATGCATGTTCTACTAATGTACAAGATAATATGTAAGTAGTAAAGTTTATGTACTGTCAACTGGTTCATTATTACCATTGCTGGATTTTCAGAATTTGAGGTATTAGTTAAAATTGTTCGATTATTGTTTTGAAATATAAACATAGAGAAATTGAAACTCCACAATTAAGTGACACATATGGTTTTACACAAGGGTGCATCATTTTCCATTTCTATTGGTATCAAAACTTTTTACCAATACCCATCTGACATTTAAGTTGCTTCTTTTTATTGTAGTTGGATGTTTGTTCAAACGGTGAGTTCCTTACACGCCTGTGGATTATACAGGTTGTATCAAACCGAATGCCAAAATACATAAGTAGTTTGAATCGGGTTTCAAGCTAAGTTTGTTGGCTCCTTTTTTCAACAAGCAATATGTATTGCTCGTTTATTGGCTTTTGTGCTTTTAACATATTGTTTTAGTTCTCTTTTGAAGGAACAAAGAAGAACTACATAACTCCAAAAGATGGAAATGCTTTGTTTGACCCTTTTACGGTTGGAATGAACAAGAAGCATGATGGCTATCTTCGACTTTATGTCAGAGGTGTTATCAAAACAATGATGAAAAAATGGATGGTGGTGAAGACCGGTACATGATTCCAGGTAGGCATATGAAATCATTTGAAGCGAGTATCGAAGTTGAGTTGCTTCAAATGCGCAAAGAAGTTGAAGAGGACCATCATCAAAGGAAAAAGGCTGAGCCAAAAGCTATGCAGAAAGATTTTGGAAGTCAATGAGTAAAGTTTGAAGCCATAATGTGAAGAATCATGAAAAAGCTATCTATTGGAGTACTTTAGGATCTTAGAGATGGGTAGGAAGTTTTTGTGACATTTTATCATTGTAAATGACAATTTTATTTTAATACTATAGAGGTGCCTTTGACTATAAAAAGTTGCATTTGTTGTAACTGGAATTTTAAGAAATGTTGCATTTGATGTAAAAAGAGAGTTGCATTTTAGTATTGCAAAGGTTGCATTTGAGTGTTGGAAAAGTTGCACTAGCATGTAAAAAAGGTTGCATTAGCATATAAAAGGTTGCATTATAAAAAGGTTGCATTTGTATACTAAATGCAACTCTTTAAAAAATGGTTGCATTATCTAACAAAAAGGTTGCATCAGGTCTAATGCAACTTCACCTAACGCAACCCTTGTAAAAAGGTTGCATTAGGCTTAATGCAACCTTTTCAAAGCCTAATGCAACATTTTCTTGGGGTTGCATTAGCTTCATTTTCTTGTAGTGTCTTTATCGAAGGTTGGATTGTATTTAAGAGAATCTGTATTCTCACATGGCCAACTTTATGTCGCATTGTCAAGAGTTAAAAGCAGGGCAGGAGTGAAATTACTTATACTTGATGGTGATGGGAATGTCAAAACTAAAACAAAAAATGTGGTGTATAAGGAAATTTTTAGTGATATTTGAATAAAATGTGTATTCGTTGGTTCTAAATTTTAATAAAATATTTCTACTGTATTTTTCTTATACGTTATACTACTCCAAACAATCGTACGTTGGTGAACCGCGTGTCCACGCGGGCAAATATCTAGTATATATCAAAAACAACTAAAGCCCAAATTAGATTTATAAATACAGATAATAGATCAAAAAATCCAGTTGACTTGTATATTGGGGGGACGGGGCACTTCTCGGCAAGGCAGTTTCGGGTACCGTTGCCGAACGGTAACACTGCCACCACCCACTCAGCAATGGTCCAAAACATAATCTCCCGACAAAGATGTTACTGAGAATAAAGTAGCCGTTGGTAATAAATTTTGACCTTTGTCAATGGTTAAACGTAGGCAACAGTCATATTTAATTTTTTTCTAAAACCTAATATTTGACAGCCTATGATTCAACCTGCTCGGCTTGACTTTTCTCAAGAAGTCCTAAGCAAATTTGACGCTTTTTCCACGTATAGGAGCCCCCAACAACAAAAGGCACCCGTTGAACTGGTTCGTCATGACCAGACTTTTTTTGAAAACCTTGATGATGATGACGACGACCGTGTGCTCGAAACGCAATTTGATACGAACTTCGACGAAATGCATGTACAAGTTGATGAGGATGAAGAAGAAGAGGAGGTTGTTGAAGTTGGTAAGGGGAAGAAAAATGGAAAGTTTACAAATCATGCTGAACTAGTGGATCGGACTGAGGACGAAGAAGTAATATTTGCGCAATCTTACCTGCACGTCTCGACCGATTGCGAAAATGGAAATAAAAAAAGGAAAGTTTGTGGAAAGCGGTGCTCAAACATTTCAACGAGCTCAAGGGTGGAAGTGATTGATCGGTGGATCAAGTGAGCACAAAGTGGAAGAACATGCAGACGAAGTTGAATTATTTCATCGGTTCTCACATACAAACGGTACCATTTATAAGTACATTCGTTCACATATTTTTTAATTATATTCCATCTTTTTTTTTTAAATTTTCATTAATAGGTTTACCATTATGTAGGAACGTATTAAAAAACGGGTGCAATGACTTAAATGTTATGGAAAGAGCGGAAGGATGTGAAAGAGCATGAGAAGTGTGGGAATGTCCCATTGTTGAATGAGGATTCGGCTTGTAGTTCGGGCAAGAGGAAATCATCGGGGTCGGCAAACTTTGTTGCATCCGAAGATGTGGAGATGCCGGACTTAAACGAAGATCTTAGCCTGGCGCAACCTAAGAAAAGGGGCAAATAACAAGTGAAACAACCGGCTGGGTCATCAATCAAAGTGGGTTGGTTGAAAAAATGAAGCGTATACGTCTACAGTGGCCACTACAAGAAATTAGGGTGTTTACCAACATAAAATTTACCTACACATGTAAATGTGTGGGTAAGTACCTACACATGTTTGTATATGTGTGGGTAATATTTGATGATATATTTTTGATAATGACTAACACTTAATATAAGTTGGCAATACGCTTTAGCTACACTTGGGGTTGGTGGGAAAATTTCCCTCTAAAATCGATGATAAATTAAATATTAAATTACCTACATATGTTGCAAATTTTCGTTATGTGTAGCTAAATTATCTACAGATATGTAAAAGACTAATATATGTGTGGGTATTGATTATGTTTACCAACACATATTATTTGCAAATAAATAAAGTAATAATTTTTTATTTAAATTTTCTAAAATGACGTGGCAATATAAATACACCAAGATCCGATTCTGGCCCATATTTCCGAGGATAACATGCATCCGGTGAACAAATGAGAGGCCGTTTCCGAGTCCGCATCGCAAAGAACACACGAAAGATCTTGTAAAACAATCCCACGTTTGATTAGCTCCACTCTAGTTGGAAGCCGGTTAAGATCAGCACGCCAGACCCCATTATTTTGCACTTCGGTGGCGTCCAACACTTATAAATGTATATAATAGGAGGAATCCAAAAACGTATAACAAAAATAATATATATATATATATATACACAAATTAATTTTCTTACAGGATCCTCTACCTATATATATATATATATATATTATATATATATAGGGATCATACGAGAACCAATTTTAGGGTGAGAACCAAAGAACCAATGTGAACAGGAGGCATTAATGTAAATATGATAAAAAACAAATAAAAAACACGCTGCTAACTTCTCCTTATCTGAAACCCTAGCTTCTTCTTCCTCACTAATACCTTTTTCATCAACACCATCCAACAAACAATAATACCACCATCACTGAATCGAACAGTAATCATCACCACCATAGTCTTCTGGCCAGAGACGTATTCCGAACATAAACGAAGCCTATGAAATCAAGTGGTGGTGGTGGTGTGATGGTGATTTCTTCACGGTAGAGACATCGAAGCAGTAGTTTAAGAGATTCACCTGGAAGGTTATTTTGTTCCCGATCTACCTTCGATTGTGACGTTTTATAATTATTATTATTAGTATTATATGCTTGTTTGAGTTTGTTTTTTTTTGTTTGTTGGTTGCAGATGAGGATGGAGGTGCGGGAACTAAGAAGGTTAATTTATTAGTGTTGTTCCAGATCTACATTCGATTATTATTATTAGGTTAGTTTTGATCCAGATCTACCTTCAATTGTTTTGTTTTGTTTGTTGATTGATTAGTGTTAATGCTTGAGTGCTTGACACAGAGTTAAAATTGTAGCTAATACTTTGATTTATAACTGTGTTGACACTGTTTCTGATCTTGTTTCTCTTCCGGTATACTGTTTGTTTGTTGATTTCGTTTCTTTATTAAACTTATTTTATGTGCAAAGTTCAAAAAATTGTAACTCATTATATCTAGTTAAATGTTTGTTAGGTGTTCTTAATAGAACATAGTTTAGTTGCAGTGAAAAACCTACGATCTTATCCAGCTACATCATATATGTATGATATGTTGTTTCTGTGTAGAGATATGTTTGTATTAGTTATTTTACAAGAATTTAGTAAAGAAATGTTGTGATGTTAACATCATTTAATTTAGGTATGTTCTATCTTTATAAGTTTTAGCATGTTAAAGAGGTGTCATTTTTTAATATGATTATGTGAATTAAGAATGTTAATCCACACGTGCATAACGTAGTTATGATAAAAGTAATGTTAATGCATATGTGCATTTACATTGATATCATTACGCTCATTCATTCTAACGCACATGTGCATATGTTATGTGGTAATGAAAAAGTAACGTTAATGCACATGTGCATTAAGATTGAAATTGTGTTTTTCTTATGTGTTATTTACTATTTGTAGTTAAAGATGAGATAAAAGTCGAAGAAGGTAACTTTTGTGTTATAATCGAGGGAAAGAAGGTTAAAAAAAAACTACAAGATGTGATTGAGGATGATGACATAATCGTTAAGTGTTAGTTGAATGAGATATTTGATGATGGCTTAGAACTAGTCTTGGCAAAATGGGCCGATTGGGCGGGTTAAGTATACGGGTCAAAATGGGTTGAGGGTCAAAATAGGTTAAGTGTTAGTTGAATGTCGAAACAGGTTGCGTCGGGCTGGTCCTACACGCTAATAGTTGTTGGTGGGTTTTGGTGAGAAAAGGGTTTGTTAGCTTATGTGTTGAGAGTCAAAATAGGTTAAGTGTTAATTGAATGTCGAAGCATGTGCATTAAGATTGTTAATGCACATGTGCAAAACGTAGTTTATAATGTTTAAATTAATGTTATAGCACATAGTGGTATAAGTAAGTTAGTAACAATGATGCACAATTGCATGTTTTTGTTGTAATTAACAAAGTAATGGTGTTGCACATGTGCATTCAAGTCGAAATATCGGTTTTCTCACGCGTTTTTTTATTTATTGTAGCTAATAGATGGGGAAAGAAATCAAAGAAAGTAATATTTATATTACAATCGAGGGATAAAGGAACAAAAAGGTTACCGGATGCAATTGAAGATAGTGACACGATTGTTGATCAGAAATTTGAATCAGGTTGGTATTATTTCTTTAGTCCGGATGTATTTGGTAGTTACTTTAATCCGTTTATTAGTTATGTTCTTTAATTATTGTATAGCAGAAAACTAATCGAACTCCAGTTGATCTCCCAGAATCGGAAGCTGATAATGTAATGGATGTTTATCAAGAAGTTGAATCAGGTTGTTATTATGTATTAAGTACATTTATATGGAAATGCACATGTGCATATATGTAGTTTTATCTTTTGAAATATTAAATGTTTGATGTTTACTCACACAAAATATCCTATATGCAGGTTTGGAATTAAAAATGAAGGTTCAAATGAGGTCAAACAAGCGGAAACATATTGAAACGGCGAATAATGATGGTATGTTGATTTACGCAATAGTTAACATAGATTGTTGATTATGCTGATGTGCATAACTATGGATGAACATGATATAATGTGTTGTATGACAAATGTGTGTGCAGATGCAAGTATAATAAAGAAAAAACAGCAAAGCGTGTTAAAATGGTGGCAACGAAGTCAGCTTAAAAGAAGGTTACGAAAAAAAGCAAATTGGCGTTTGAAACAAAACACACGTTACACCACATCAACTTTGGTTGGGGATAAGAAAATTGTCAAACGAATAAAGAAGTTTGTATAACATTTTGTGTAATGTAACATATAGTTGGTTTGTAATATGGATATTTTTTTGTTATAGTTTGTTTTATTGAGTTAATACATTTGGTAGAGACTACATGTAGTTGTATGATAAAAACAAATTGGTATAAAAACTTTGTTATTTGAATGATGATGCATGCATATATGTATGCCCGAAAGTTAAACCACTAAAAAAATCTAACAATGTTAGTGAAATGCACACGTGCATGTAGTACACGTTTCTTATTTTTTTATGTCTTATATAGAGGTGTTTTAAGTTTATTCATGTTTGTTGTCATACATGTGTTTTATTTTCAATTTATGTTATAATATGCATGACTAAACACTTGACGATTCCGATTGTATTTTATATCTCACTTTGTTTCCATTTAATGATCATTAAATATAATTTGTGACCCCTTATATATATATGTATCGCGTCCATTTTATAATTATTTAAGTATGGTAATTAACAATTCATTCAAAAGTGCGATTTAATAGTGAAATGCACATGTGCATACGGTGTATTTTTGTATAATGCACATGTGCACAGGGATGACGTCATATGACGTCACAACAACAATTTTTTATTTTTTTTAATTTTTTTTTATTTTTTTTCGAATTAATAATGCAAAAAAATCATTTTGGTGTTTTTACTTTTTGATTTATTTAGGTTATATAATTTTTTTTTAATTTTTTTTTTATTTTTTGATGGAGGGTTTTTTGTAGACACCTTCATATTTACAAAAATGCTACCTGTTCACACTGGTTCTTTGGTTCTCTCCCTAAATGGTGGTTCTCAAATGATCCAAATCCTATATATATATATATATATATATATATATATATATATTTCAAAGGGCTAAATCCTACATGGCACTCATATAGTCATTTTCCTTTTTGAGAGTGCCATGTAGGATTCCATATGGCATTAAGATATTTTAGGAAAAAAACGTTTAAAAATAAAATTGGATTTTTCTCTCTCATGTTTCCTTCCGTAATTTTTAAACGTTACTATCTTTTATCTATGAGATTTTTTAAAGAAAAAAATTACACCAAATTAATGAGCGTTTTATTATCTTTCCAACGAGTACCATAGTACTATATAAAAAATGGAGAAAAAAATGACTATTTTTTGTGGGTTTTGTTCATATAGGAAAAAAACACGTGTTCAGGTAGGGCTGGCATAGTTCCACGAACCTGTTAAGACACGAACACGAAACCTGTAAACACGAACACAACATGAAATCTAATCGTGTCATTTTTTTCAAACACGAACATGTGTATAGACACGAACATGTGTATAGACACGAACACAATAAGACACGAACACGAAACGAAAATAAACACGTGTCGACCTGTTATAGACACGAAACCTATTAAGGCTAAACACGAAACCTGTTAAAATCGTGTAGGTTCGTGTCAGGTTATCGTTTTCGTGTCTGAATTGCCAACCTTATGTTATTCATTAATCATGTATAGGCAAGTCACTAATTATGTTCAACCCAGTAAATATGAATTCTATTTTCAACCAGAGCATAATAGGTTACTAGAGTTATACATTGTGTTAGATTAGGTATCAATATTAGTATGTTGAGTTGTACATTTTTTAGCCTTTAGGATATGTTTTTATATTAAAGTTACATTGGAGTTATACATTGTTTTAGATTAGGTGTTAGCATTGGAGTTGTACATTGTTTTAGGTAGGTACTAATATTAGAGTTATACACTATTTTAGGTTAGATGTTAACATTAGAATTATACATTGCTTAAGGTTAGACGTTAACATTAGAGATACATTATTAATTGTTTTAGGTTAGGTACTATTTCATATGTAAAATTGACGTGTCATATTAATTTATCAACCCTGGGAAGCTCCCGGGATATTAATCTAGTAAACTAAATATAAGGATAGATAAAAAGGATAAACATATTAAGTTACTTTTGAAAGGAATGAAAAACAAAAAAAAAATATAAATAAACTAAACGAAGGGTATCTAAATAAGTTAAAATTATTATAATTATAATTATATTTATATATATATATATATTATATATATCACTTAAAAAGCATGGTCGGTGGACCTGCTTTTTAAGTCTTCACCCTTTCACTTTTTTAAAATGACAAATTTCACCCCTTAAGTTTATGATTTGACAATCCTTACTTTCTAACTTAAACTTTTGCATGTAATGCATTCTACTCCACACTTCTCTATGACGTCAAAAGTAACCCTCTAACTTTGCAAATTTCACATTAACCCTCTCAAGTTTCTAAAGTTTTGAACTTACCGTAAAACTAATATCGTACCTTTTTTCTTGATGGATTTTTCGATACAAAGTCGAGTTTGGTCTGTGGACCTGCTTTTTAAGTCTTCACCCTTTCACTTTTTTAAAGTGGCAAATTTCACCCTTCAAGTTTATGATTTGACAAAAACCAAGTTTCTATCTTGATAGAAATGATCCTTCTACTTTTTAACTTAATAAAAAAGACCTCCTTACTTTCTAACTTAAACTTTCGCATGTAATGCATTCTACCCCACACTTCTCTATGACGTCAAAAGTAACCCTCTAACTTTGCAAATTTCACATTAGCCCCCTCATGTTTCTAAAGTTTTGAACTTACCGTAAAACTAATATCGTACCTTTTTACTTGATGGGTTTTTCGGTACAAAGTCAAGTTAATTTTGCTTGAGGCTAAAATATAAAACGGTTTTTTTGATAGTATAATTCGAGTTACATACGTTTTTTACTTAAACTGTGTTCCGAAACGAGACGGCTAACGTGTTTTCGTATGGTTAACGCATCACATAACGTGAAAATGTTTAAAGCGCCGCCGTCGCAACGCGCGGCCTACGGCCATAATCTAGTATAAACAAAAGATGAATGGTCTTATGAATAGTATAATGATTGGACAAAAAGATCAGGCTAATTACGGTATTGCCATCTCTTTTGTTATTTCTATGTATAACTCCCGTTGGTCTAAGTTTATTTGTTTTTATTTTTTTCTTTTGCTTTATGCTCCCACCAATCCACCGCACAACCGTAACCACCACGGACATTACACCTTTATTACGATGTACCAGCGGCGGAGATGGGTGTTGTGCTGAGATCTGTCAATGTTTGTACGTCTCAAGGTAGATAAACTGATGCATGTAGTTTGTTTTGCGATTGCGGTGGCTACGTTGTGGAGGAGAGAAAAGAAAAAACGAAAGTAGAGAGATTACGACGATGGTGGTGGTTTAAAGTTGAAACGTCGGTGGTGATTACAAAACGTTACCCTTTTGTAGTGGATGTGTAGTCGTTCGATGATGGTGGCGGATTGTGGCGGTTTGGTGAGACGGCGGTATGTCAGGTGGCTAGTTGCTGTATGGGGTGTTGGTGCCTTGTGGTGGTGGATGAAAAGTAGTTTTGCCAGAGGTTAGTAGGTGGTCAACAAAGAAAAAAAGCTTTAATAATGGAGAACTTATTATGAAGAGAGAGATGAGAATTAAAGTGTCTAAAAATGATGACTTTTCTGTAGGGAACAGGGAACATTGACATAATTCCAATTTTGATCTATTAACATTAAAATTTTACTATAGTTTATATTAATATTTTAGCGTATTTTCTTTTTGAATGGAAGATTTAAATGTTTGATTGTTATGTACTTTTCAATTACACATTAGAAAGGATTGTTAACTTTTGGTAATTGGTGCCCATGTAGCAAATTGATTGTTTAATTTAAAGAACAACCGGGTTCATGTTTTTGTACGTTTATGTCGTAAACTATACCAATTTTCAGTAAAGAAATGGACCAAACCGATACTGACTAAACATTGTATGTACCATTATCGATGTTATATGTATCAATATTCGTTTTTGTTGTTTTTTATCAATGTAAAACACTTGTCGATGTCCCTTTAGCATTATCACAACGTTATTTTCGTGGTTTTCTTTTTCGGTTTCTAAACCAAGTGTCCTTACCCTTATAAACCAGACATGTACCGATTGAATTTTCGCCGCAACGCGCGACTGTATTTTACTAGTTATATATGTATTATTGAAGAGTGGGGTAAATAGTGTCACCCCTCTCATTGGTTGAGAGGGGTGGTGGCCTTTATATTTTTTTTATAAAAACTTTGTTAAACAATAAATACTTATGGTTTCAAAGTGAAAACATAAAGTGTCTTGGTGGTGGAGTGGTTTGTGGTGAGGTTTAGTTGTCCAAGGTCCCATGGTTGAACCTTGGGGGCGACACTTTATATTTTTTCTTTTTTGTTTTTACAACTTTCTTAAACAATAAATACTTATGGTTTCATTTCAAAATAGAAAGTGTGTTGGTGGTGTAGTGGTTTGTGGTGAGGTTTAGTTGTCCAAGGTCCCAAGGTCGAACCTTGGAGGAGGCACTTTATATATATATAAATATATATATATATATATATATATATAGGGGAGGGATAATTTGAAAACCCCCCCACTTAAGAAAACCACTCTTATCACCATTGATCATAATGATCCAATGGTTGTGGTTCATTTATTATTTTATTCTAAAAGTGTAAGAAGTAAAAGTTAAATATCTAGAATAAAAAAAATAAAAAGGGTATTATGGTAAACAAACAACACATCATCTCTGTTACTTTTTCAATATCCTCTCTCCTCTCTCTAAATGAGCATTCACTTTTCTAAAAAATATCTTATGTTTTTTTAATACAACTAGACACTCAATTTTTGATATAAAAGCCTATGGTTTTTTCATTTGAATTTTACAAATGAATTAAACCAATAACATATAATAAATTATAAGCCAACAATAAAAACATATGTTTTCATGACTTATCTCACTAAAAACATGTAATAAATTATAAACCACCAACAAAAACATATGTTTTCACGACTTATCTTACTAGAAACATGTAATAAATTATAAACCACCAACAAAAACATATGTTTTCACGACTTATCTCTCTAAAAACATAGAATAAATTACAAAACCACCAACAAAAACATATGTTTTCACGACTTATCTCACTAAAAACATGTAATAAATTATAAACCATCAACAAAAACATATGTTTTTACGACTTATCTCACTAAAAACATGTAACAAATTATAACTCAACAACAAAAACATATACAATTATAACACAAAAAGCAACAAAAACATAAGTTTCTAAATGAAAAACAAATGTTTTTAGATGAAAATCAAACTTTGATAGACAAAATTATTTACAAAACATAAACATAAAAAAATAGTTTTTAAAGTTTGTTCCATATGCTTCTAAAAACAAAATATAAACATAAAAAAATGAGCAGACAAAATAGTGGTGCTAACCCACCTTTCATATTTGGCTTTTTTTATCTTCAAAAAATTAACATAATATAAATCTTACAATTTCCAATACACCACACCTACTTGGTTTTAGATTTCCCTTGATTTGCAAAATACAAATATCGTGAAGAAAAAAACCTTAAATATTGCCCACTAGATCTGAAGAATGTGCCTCTTAAACTGAGAAAACAATCAAAACCCGGATCTAGATCTAAAAACATTTCCCACCGCACCACCATCGCCGTTCACCACCACCACCGCCTACCTCGTCAACTCCCTCAAAAACCATAGCCGTACCACCATTAAATGTTTGATGGCTTTTGGAGGTGGAAGTATAGCTCTGTTCCACGCGTTCTTGAAGGCCCAACACCACCACCGTCGTTTTCTGGTTGGGTTTGGGTAAAAAAAAAAAGATGAGACAGATCGAGTGGGTACCTGATGGGTTTGTGTGTTGTATAACTTATATGTTTGTGTAGAATTTATACATAATTATTAATGATTTGGTCAAATAAGAAAGAAAAGAAAAGTATGAGCATCTAGAGAAAGAGAGAGAGAGAGAGTGATGATATGAGTTTGGTAGACGAAGAAAGAAAAAGAAAGCATGAGCAGAGAAAAATGAAAGACAATGATGACATGTGTTTGTTAGGAATATGAAAAATGAGTAAGATACCTATAATACCCTTTCATGCTTTATCATCATTGGAAACATGGATAAATCTTGGCCACACAAAGGGGTTTCATTGGTTTTCTTAAGTCAATGTGGTTTGCAATCTAGAATTCCCCTATATATATATATATATATATATATATATACAACTTTGTTAAATAATATATATCTATGGTTTCATTTCAAAACACAAGATGTGTTGGTGGTGGAGTGGTTTGTGGTTAGGTTTTCTTGGCCAAGGTCCTAGGTTCAAACCTTGGGGGAGGTACCTTGTTTATTTTTTTATTTTAACAAGTGTTTTTTGTTTTTTAAATATTAAATCAAAGTCAGTGACAAAAAAAAAGCATAATTAATTTTTTTAAATGAGTATAGGTAGGTCGGTGCTATAATGAAAGAGCAAAGAAAGTTGTGAAAATTGTGTTTTGCAATGCTATGTTGTACCTAAACAATACGGGGACCGTCAATGCTTCTCCGGTTCTTGATCATGCACACAGGGAATGGCATTTACCGAATATGGCCGCAGTTTTGCTTAAACCCCACTGCGAAGCGCGGGTAGTAATACTAGTTAAGTTAATTAAGGAAAGAAAAGAAAAAAAATAATTAGAATTAATTAAAGGTTTACTTTTAAATGTTGATTTGATGGAAGGCCCTATCCATTTAATAACAATTAAATGAGATAATTAATCTCGAATTGGTCCCAGATTAAAGAATATACACGCCTGGATCATTGAATGATCCGCATGTGTTAATCGTGGGTCGATCAATCAAGGACCTACGCGTTTGCATGACTACTTAATTTGTACTAAGGAGTCTATTTCGGACATTACATACACATGAAAACGTTTAACTTTCTAAATGGTCCTAGACGGTGAGCGAAGACAACTACTTGTATTTATCCACAAGGGCAATGATTGTTTCGAGCGTCTTCAGTTTCATGCTTAGTCCGTTTAGCGTCCGGTGCTGCTTCTTAGTCATTCCTACCACAAATACACACGATAAATGATTAGTATTTGGGTTTAACCAACAATAAGCAATATGAGGTTATAACCTTTTACAAATCTTTCATCCATATTAGGCCAAGTCAAAACCATGACTTCTAAATTATTTATGTTGTGATGCGTCATTTAGTTATTGAAACATTGGTGACATTTATTTGGTTGGTATGATTTTTTTTTTTTTTTGAAAATTCACTTTCATTAAAAAACGGCAGTCCTCAAAGCAAGGACCACCAATCATCATAACTTCATATACAACGGACTTTTACGCCACTTTTCCCAATCTAAGTCGCTACACTTCGATCTATTCTTTAACAAAAAAATGAAGAACTCTTAATACTAGCTATTATGTCTCTTCCCACTAGCGTCTTGTTATTGAAAATCTTGTCGTTTCTCACTCGCCATAATATGGATACTAAAATTATGGGGTATTGGATTTTCATAATCCAAAGTTTGGGCCATTGGCCAATAATAATCCGAACTTTAACATTGGGCCAATAATAAACCATTTTTTCTGACGTGGCATTAAAAAATAATTTCCAAGTCATCATGACAAGTCAGCGGCCACGTCATCATTTTTGTACACGTCAGCATACACTAACCCAGTTAGTTCAGAGTTAACGGAGGTTCATTTTTGACACCCACATGTCCACTTGGGATTATCCTGGGCCAACGTTAAAGTTCGGATTATTGTCGGCCAATGACCCAAACTTTGGATTATTAAAATCCAATACCCCTAAAATTATTCCATGAACTATGCTCTTTCCCCATTTACCTCCATCCGCTTTTTTATACCAAGTAAGGCAATCCGTAGTGTCGAAAGCGAAAACATTACCTAGACCGATCCACCGACCAATATGGTTCCAAACATCCAAAGCGAGAAAGCACCCTGTAAATAGATACTCGGCTGTCTCATTTCCGCCTCCACAAATAGAGCATGTCGGGTCTTCTATATACACATTACGCTTGACCAACTCTGCTTTAACCGGTAGGCGCTCCATCTGCGCTCTCCATGCCGTGATGTTACATTTCAAAGGTACCCACCTGACCCATTTGAGAATAGAAGGCTGCTGCAGCAGATGCACTCCATCTATTATTGACTGCCGAATTTCCTTCACGGATGGAGCAGTTTTGTTTCCCATATTCCAAACCCAAGAATCATCATCCAGTCTTCTAACCATCTGCAGAACTAATGTTAGCAGCTGACCAAACTCTCGACTGCACAGTTCAGTCATGGGTTCAACAAAATATTCTCGCCTAACATACCATCCGGTTGGTTTGATCGATGTTGCTTTTTCGTATTGTTATACAACGTGATTTGGTTCCTATAAACACAGTTTCTAATATCTCTTGTTCCACTACGATTTTCATTCTCAATATGAAACCTGTTGAATGTTTGATCCTTCCCTTTACAACAGAGACTTGGGCGAAAATTAAGCACATATACAGAAAAGTAGGCGAAGCGAATTAAAGAGTTCAATTATGGATTGCTTTAGTTCTCAGAAGCTTCTCTTACACTCCCAATTCTGAAAGATATACTTGTCATACTCCTCCAATATTGCAAACATCTTTAATTCAGAGTCTACCTCGTTGCAGATTCTAAAACATGATTGTACGACAGAATATAAGGACGTTCTTCCATGCAGGAGGAACAAGTCATCAATCATTTCAACTACATATTCACAGGAGATTTGTTTCCCTGTTAGCACCTCAGCAAGTACAACCGCAAACCCACAGTGATCCATCCGTAGTGAAATGGGCTCTGCAAAATGATCATTATTCAGATGTATACATTTGCATAAGCGCAATACAAAGTTCGACGGAGTAGGTATGGGTACTCCTGTTTTTTTTTCTTGGAACTTACTGAGACTAGAGGCAAACTGGTCAATAAGACGATTATTATCTTCCATAATTTTGCAAGGATAGTGACCATGTACTAACATGGTAACATCAAAATCTGAAAGTTTTGCTGTGAAATCCTGCAGATATATTTTTGCACAGATAAATATCATACAGGGGTGTAATACATCTTCTCCTAATGGGCTTTGAACCCAATGAGATTAGATTATACCTCATCCAGCAATATGTTATGTCTGTGAAGCTGTGCCTCACCAACTGTTCCTCTCCGATAAGGAACTTCTCTCTCATCATATTCCTTTTGCAAGAAAACAATCCCTCTGGCGATTCCTCCAACTATTTTCACCTTTGTAGCCAATGGAAGTTGTGAAATAGCTCCTGTAACACATAAAATTAAATACTTAACTAACTTTTATTCAAATTTTAGATATGATTTATGTATGAGTTATTTGAGATCCTTACCTATACGCAGGAGATCACTTAAGTTTTTGTTATTCATAAATTCATATACGAGGAAGAGTTGTTCGCCTTCCAAGCAGTATCCTATGAGTCTAACAAGGTTTGGATGACGGAATTTTTTCAACATTTCCCGAGAAAACTGCATTCGAAAGTGACCAATTTTCACAATTAAGTTGTCTTTCATGAAAGAGATATATATGCAACTACACCATATGAGTTGCAAATTTGCACTCGAATGGATTCATCCTTCCCCAAAACATGGATAAGTAAATATGGGTTTCATGTAAATAAGCTAGAAATAAAAACAAATATATTATAAACTATACTAAGCCATTCAAGGACTAACAAGTTTGAAGCGATGAAGTCTCTTAACCGCAATGGGAAATCCAGTATTATCCTGACAAGGAGAATACGATGTCTTATCTACCCAACCTTTGTAAACCTTTCCATAATTCCCCTCACCCAAGCATGTGTCGTTTCCAAAGTTCCTCGTTGCAAGTTCCAATTCGCCATATGTGAACTTCTTCACATCTCTAGTAACTAATTCTCCTTGTTGATGAGTGATTTCACCTTGACCACTAACATCCCTGTTGGTTGAAGCGTAGTGACTCGTGTTGTTTCCATGGATATATGGTGAATTTCTTCCAATTTGGTCTTAGGAATGAGAATGACCATAGAAAAAAGAAAAAACGAAACGAAGTTAGAAATACACAAAAACACAGAAGCTAAAAACTACCATCGTTTGACTATGAATCATTGATAGAGCAAATACATGTCACTTTTCACCTACCTTCAAGACTATATATGATCATTGGTTGACTTGAGTGAAAGAAAGAGCAATAACATTTGTCTGACTTTGCAAATGGGCAGAACATAGTGAGAGAAAACTTTTAACATTTGTAATAAAAGAAGTCAGATGGTACTCCAGCTTCCATTTTACTTTGAAATTTTGAAAAATCAAACCAAAGGCTGACTGAGTTACATTGTTATTCAGTGGTGTCATATTTTGGTTACAGGAGTGGTAAACTGTTATGAACTCATATATATGCATATGCGAAACTCAGGAAAAAGTTTGTGATACATACCATTGTTTTGCTTAGAGATGGAAACAAGAAACTTTTGGATCTTTAAACTGAACCCTATTCTGCCTGTTGACCTGGCTGACTCATCATATTTTCTCTGTAGTACCAACAATGCATGAAGTGAGGCAACAACCTCGGTCATGGTAGGGCGTTCTTCTGGAATGCTATGCACACAATGATCTGCAATTTTTGCAAACACTCTTGCACATTTTGGTTGAATTGTTCCCCTGATACAAGTGTTGGTTCAGGCCCCTAACAACACACACTCACAACTCACTATTTGTTTGTGATATATGCAAAAGAAACGGAATAATATTTGCTGAAGGAGAGTTTAAAGGTTACTTCTTATTGATCAATTAATGAAAGCCTTAAATAGGCCTATACTAGTTACAACGGACTGAAAGAAACAAAACAAACTTGACCCACTAACTTATTCAAACCTACAAACCAGGTCAACCTCCTTATTTTTCTAAACAGACTTCAACGTCTTGTATTTCTGTTGCATCACTTTCTAAACTGCAGGAAACTCGGTCAAGATTATACCCAACAACAAGGATCTACCAGTTGATCTATTTTTCGCTCTCTTACACATTTTTTTGCCCAGCTTACCAAACTACATTGCTCTTCACCATAGCGCTCATCTACTGCAAGCCTCCCTGATAGCAACTCAAATAATACAACCCCAAATGCATACACATCTATCTTCCTTGTTAATTTTTTGGTATAGAAAAAGTCAGGATCCAAATAACCAAACGTGCCTTTAACACTCGCAATAACATATGATGTTGATTGATTAGTTGGGCCAATTTTGGACAACCCAAAATCGGATATCATAGCTTCCCAATTCTTATCCAAAAGAATGTTTGAGGTTTTCACATCGCGATGTATGACTCCATGTTGGGTACCAACACCAGTGTGAAGGTAATCTAGTCCACGTCCAGCACCTATTGCAATCTTCATTCTTTGAACCCAATTTAGTGGAGTCTCAGCTCTGTGTAGATGATGGTATAGAGTCCCATTAGGCACATATTTATATACAAGGATCATCTCCTTCCTATCATCACAGTAACCAACCAAAGACACCAAGTGACTGTGACGCAACTTTGAAAGCATCACGATTTCGGACCTAAACTCAGGTTCCCCTTGACTGGACATAGAATTCAATCGTTTAATGGCCACAACATGAAAGCCTTTTTCGCTAGAAATTTGACCCTTGTAGACCTTTCCGAATGCTCCCTCTCCAATTACCAGTTCATCATCAAAGTCCATGGTTGCAGTCTTAATTTCCGCTAGAGAAAATACACGACATGGATGTGCAGACGTTGATGACGACAACTGGTCATCCTCGTCTGCTGCAGAGTACATGATCTAAACTTAGATAATTATCTAAGCTGCACTCCCAACTGTTAGTCAGAGATCTTGTCCAGAGTTTTTTAGAATGAAATATGTAATATAGGCTTGGATAAGAGATAAACAAAATAAAAGGAAATTAAATACTTAAGGCATAATTAGTATGGTAGGAAACTTCTGAACATATAAAGGAGTCAAAAACAAAATAGTAATGAATCTTAATCATAAAAAGCCCAGTCAAAATGTAGAGGATTAAGCAAAATAGAAGAGTTGTCCTTGAACACTTTCTGGAAGGTTTTGGTCATACTACAGTTCGGTCAAACAAACAGGCCCATGACCAAAGTTATCCTAGGTTGGTCCATCTGATGATCGACTCATATGAAGATTATTAGTTTTTTTTGTGTTTTGAACAGTTCTGAAAAAATAAAAATAAAAGTGATAGTTTTTTTGTATTTTGTTAAACAAACCTGCAAACTATTTCATTCCACTCCAAAAGACCATCTTCTTAGCAACTAGCAAGGTGCTAGAAAAGATAAGCCAAAGCACATCCAAATACACCAAGAATTAAAATAAATTTACATCGAATTTCAACCATTTATCTAGAGTTAGACTTTTTCACGCCGCTCGAATCTTCAAGTTGAGGAACGTATTATCTTTTATATACTCTATCAAACTCGTCATTGAAGTAGATTGACCATTAAAAATTCTTTTGTTCCTATCTTCCCAAATGGTCCAAAGTATCACCATCATCAGAAGAAGAATCATAGCTTTCTTTCTTTTCACCGGAAAATGACTCTCTGATGACCCCAAAAATGCCTTTGACCGTATTCTGTAATGCTAAAGCTGGAACTTCCATCCAAACCCTCATCGCCCACCAAATGTGTTTTTTTTTCTTTTTTTTTTTTCAGAAATACAACTAAAACGTAGTCTACCTGTTGGCAAGAGCTTATAGAACAGAAAATAAAGAAACAACAATTGAATGTAGTCGGCACAGATTTGGATCGTATTATTAAGTGATCAAAGGATTCAAGTACATCAAACACAAAGAAGGAAAGCAGCTTAAATAGGAGAGCCTCACCCTGAAAAGGTGGATCTCCCTAAAGACTCTCAACTACTAACGACTTGGCCATATTGCCATTATTTGAATTCAAAAATACTAACGTACACTAGACTAGGACACTTAGACTAACAACTTGAACGACCAAAGTGCCATGCATGCATGAATTAGGATCACATTTTAACACCCTCCCTTGATCCTAATTCCATCATCTTCATCTTGTCTCTGAAAAACTCAAACTTTGCCCGTGCTAGTGCCTTGGTTAAAGTATCTGCAACTTGCTCATCTGTCCAGCAATAGTTGAGAGTGATCTGTCTTTGTGTTACCATATCACGAATGAAGTGATGCTTGAGCTCTATGTGCTTCGATCTGCCATCAACCACAGGATTCTTAGATAAGTCTATAGCTGACTTATTGTCACACCATATCACAGTAGGATCATGCTGAACAAGGCCCAAATCTTCTAAATCCTTCTAAGCCAAATTCCTTGACATGTAGCACCTATAGCAGCTATGTACTCGGCCTCAGTGCTTGACAAGGCCACTGTATACTGCTTCTTAGACGTCCAAGCTATAACAACACTTCCCAAAGAGATCACATAGGCTGACACACTTTTCCTGTCATCTAGGCTACTTGCCCAATCACTGTCACTATATCCACACAACTTAATCTTCAAACCTCTTTCATACCAAATTCCATAGGAAATAGTTCGTGATATATACCTTAGAACTCTCTTTGCAGCACCAAAATGCATCTTAGAGGGCCTTTGCATATACCTTGATAACATATTAACAGCAAAGACAATATCAGGCCTGGAATTTGCTAAGTACATTAGCCCACTAATCAAACTTCTGAACATTCTTTCATCAGTTTTTCCTGATCCATCTTCCATCTGAAATTTTTTATTAGCATTCATGGGACTGTCTTCTACCTTGCAGCCAAGCATTCTAAATCTCCTCAACAAATCAAGGGCATATTGTGGTTGACAAATAAACACACCCTTGTCTGTTTGATGCACCTCTAAACCAAGAAAGTATTTGAGATATCCAAGATAAGACATCTCAAACTCTTTCATCATTCCTTCCTTGAATTCAGTTATCATTTCAATCTTTGAACTAGCGTATATGATATCATCTACATAAATGCATACAAAGATTATATCACCTTGGCTTGTCTTCTTCACCTAAAGAGTAGGTTCACTATAACTTCTGATATAATCATGGTTGGTGAGATATGAATCAATTCTAGCATACCATGCTCTTGGTGATTGCTTAAGCCCATATAGAGCTTTGAACAGTCTATACACCTTGTGTTCTTCACCTTGCACCTCATATCCTTTAGGTTGCTGAACATATATCTCCTCTTCCAAATCTCCATTCAAAAATGCAGACTTGACATCCGATTGATGAATGGTCCACCCCAACTGAGCAGCTGCTACTATACTGTCCTTATAGTTTCAAATCTTGCAACAGGAGAGAAAGTTTCTTGAAATTCTACTCCCTTCTTTTGTGAATAACCCCTTGCAACTAATCTGGCCTTATACTTTACCACTTCACCTTTTGGACCAAGCTTTGTTTTAAATAGCCACTTTAAACTTACCAAGTTCTTATCTTTTGGTAAGTTTGTCAGTGGCCATGTATTATTCTTGACAATGGCTTGTATTTCCTCATCCATGGCCTGCTTCCAATGTTCATCAATTGCAGCTTCTTCAAAACAAGTTGGGTCTGCAACATTTAGTGCAAACTGGCATGTTGTGTAGTCTTGAATGGGAACTGTCTCAGCATACAAATCACTCAACTGTCTGAATTTTACTGTCAGACTCAGTTGATGATGATTGCATATGGTGTGATCCTCCCTGACTTTGCATGGGGGAGTCATTGGCCTGTTGAGATGTATCTGAACCCTGCACATCAACATTACTAGACTCAGGGTTAGTGTTAAGATTATTATCATCACCGGCTGACTCAAACAAGAGATCAACAAAGTCTATCTCCCACAAATACTTGTTTTAGCTGTTTTTGTCTTACTCCGGTCCCATTCTCCTTCTTCATCAGGATTTGCATGCTTTCTAGTAATTATCTGCTTGGTAATAGGATTGTATAATCTGTACCCTTTTGTTTGAGGTGAGTAACCAATGAGGATACACTTCTGAGCATTTGAATCAATGAACTTCTTTCTTAGTTGTGAGGGATTCAAACCATAAACAAGGCTTCCAAATATCCTTAAATCTTCAACATCAGGGACTTCACCATTCCCCAACTGCCATGGGGTCTTGTTTTCATTTGGTTTTGTAGGGGCAATATTGGAAAGATAGATAGCAGTGGATACTCCTTCTGCCCAGAAATAAGCAGGCAGGTGCTTTGGCTGTAGCATACACTGGGCCATCTCCACAATAGTCCTATTTTTCCTTTCACAAACACCATTTTGTTCAGGTGTGAAAGGTGCAGTCAACTGCCTTTTAATTCCATGTTGTTCACAAAACTTATTAAACTCATTAGAACAATATTCCCTACCCCTGTCAGATCTCAACACCTTTATCATCTTACTAGCTTGTTTTTCCACCAAAGCCTTAAAAATGTTGAACTATGAAAACACTTCTGATTTTCTTTTAATGAAATACATGTCGCTATTTTTCAGAATTCAGATCAATGCTCATTTGTTTTCACATCAATAGTTTGATGTTCCCCGGCTCGATTGCTTATCGTTCATCTAGTGATGGTCGTTCAATTTCTAATGACAAATCTACTACTTATAGGTATGGTAATGGTAATGGTTGATAGTTTTATGATGACGTAACGGTTATTAGTTGCGGCTGTTGAATCTGTTACGGAGGCGGTTATATAGTGAGTGTTACAACATGCCATGGCGGTTGTTGAAATTGTTAGGTATGATGAATAAGGCAGAAACGAAAAGTCGACGGTTCGGTTAACGAAATATGCTTTGGATGGATGGAAAAAAGTACCGTTAAGTTACTTTTTATACGCATACAATATGAATATTTTTTGCATGTTTGACATATGAAATAAAATTTTCATGTTGTGATTACACTAAGATATGGTTTATTCGGTTGTTATATTAACTAGGTGTATAAACATATGCGCCTTGCGCTTTTTTCGTATTTGTTTTTTTTTTTTAAAAATCAATGTTTCAAACCGGAGACCTCAAACCACAAAAATGCACCACAAAGCACTCCACCACCAAGCCATTTTGTTATTTACTATAGAATCATATGTATTTATAAATAAATAAGTGTTGAAAAAAAATGTTATGTTTGAAACGGGTTTCAAACCCAAGATCTCAAAGAACACACATATACTATAAACCACTCCACCACTACCCCATTTTATTAATTCTTATTGAATCATATGTATTTATATATAAATAAGTGTTGTAAAAAAAAATCTCAAACAAGTTTTGAACCCAAGACCTCAAAAAACACTTGAGCACCACAAACCACTCCACCACTACTTTTTTAGTTGACAATTTTAGAACCATTACTATTTGAATAAACAAAAAAATAATAAAAAAATAAAAGTACTATTCAAATCACTTGTATATTAATATATAGTATAAATATAATAGCATGTTAAAATTTCTACTCTAATTTTCTTATTAAATTTTGTATATTGGTCCCTCTTGACAATCAAGAAAGTTTCTTGTTCCTAATAAGCGAACAAGATAAGCAAAAGAAAGTCGAGTTCAAAGATATTTGAATGCTTGTGAAAGAAAGAAAGTAAGAACGCCTGAAAAAAGCATAGTAGGCCTGTAAACGAACTGAGCGTTCATGAACTCTTCCTGAACTTTTTTGGCGGGAAGTTCGTTTATTTAATAAATGAATAAAAAAATGTGTTTGTGTAGTTAAATGAACAAACGTAGTGTTCGTTCATTTATGTTCGTGAATGTCTATTTATGTCCGTTTATTTGTGTTATTTTAAATTTTATTAATTACATAAGTAGTTATATTTATATAAACAAAAACATAAATTGGGCTTTCTAGATACTTGTATAAATATAACCGGTTAGTAATTGGGTTTCTTAGTAATACAAAATCATTTAAATTCATTTATGTTCGTAAATGTCCATTTGTTTAAGCACATCGGTACCAATTCGTGAGCAAGAAAAAATATCTCTTCAATGCCCAAAATTTATTGATTCAAATTACACCACGTGTGCAATTTTGTTGGAAACGATGTTAAAGGCTTATGGTCTTCAGGAAAACAACTAGTTTGGCATAAGTAGTATATGAAAATAATATTCATACACCAATGCAAAGGAAGTATGCTATTCAACTAAAATTTGGCACCTAGGAGCATATCTAGGGCTGTGAACGAACCAATTAATACGTACAAGGGCTTGTTCATGTTCGTTCGTTTAGGAAATGTAAGACCATGGATCAAACTGTAGATCTGTCTGAACATGGTAAACAACGTATGTTTGAGATATGTACATAAAATCGATATCAAAACATGCAGAACGAACTAACACAGATTAGTGTTGCTAGTGAAAGAGTATAACCTTTACTAACCATAGTCCATAACATCTGTGACCTCCCTTCAAACGCTCAATTACACACCCTCTACATTGATCTGAGTCTAAGGTTTGAGAGGTTCCTAAGGTTGTGAACCAAGGGTGAACCAAGGGTTTCTAAAGGTTGTGGGTTTACATAATGATTGAGTATTTGCAGTTGATGGCTCAAACACTAAGAGACCTTAATGATTGAGCTTAATCACTAGATACTCAACCACTAATCCCTCAGTCAGTAACAAACACTAAAACATAACACCTATTCTGCACATGAATATACCTTGCTTATTCGTACAGTAACGAACACAACAAAATGCACTAACGGGAAATAAATGTATTCATGAACGGTTCGTGAACACTTATTGGACTATATTTTATGTTCGTGTTCAATCAGTTAGAAAATGAACATATTCACGAACACAGATAAAATCGGCGAAAGCGATGAAGGATCAAGATGGATGGTGTAGGGAACAACACTAAATTCGAAGCCCTGTTTGAAGAACGGAGTTCGATAGTATTCATCGATATGAATAATTGGGAAGGAAAGGGAAGCATTTCATAACAAAGATGGGAAGATGACCTCCTATTTTAATTGTTAGGATAATAAAATAAATAAAATTTAATGAATATAAAAGCTTAGATAAATTATATTATATAAATGTACAAAAACATTTAATGAACAACATAAATTAACAAACATAAACGAATGTAAACGAACGCAAATAGAAAAACCTTCATGAACATATTATTGTGCATGAATACAATTGAACAAACGAGACCTCTTTTCAAATAAGTCCAAGCCCACCTAAGCTAATCTAGTTTGGTCTTTATGATTTTATCCAAACGTACTAACTCATGCTTGGCAATTGGTATAACCAACACATTATAAAGAACATGTTTCTATAACCCTTTTTCATGTATAAGTTAAAATTTTGAAAGAAGTTTTTACTTTTTAAACCTTTCGAAATATATTTGTATTTTCTTTGAGCCTTTTGTATTTATATGATGACATGTGAAGTGAAGGCACAAACTTATATAAGCCTATACAAGCACATTATAGAAGCGGCCACCCGTAGAACATACGGGGTGATCTGTGATAAACCGGTGCAATGCTCGCAAACATTGCTCCGCCCCCTTCGTGATAAACAACAAACATTACGGCTCTTGATATACATTGCAAGCTTGATGTTGAGAAAATAGAGTCGTTGGGGCTGCAATGGTCATGAGACCGTTGGATTAAAAAAAAAATTTTCAAACCCAACCATATATATTTACCACAATTTTAACCCAATACAATTAACAATGAAAAGCACATATAGCACACCCACATTTCAACCCAAAAAAAAAAAAATATGAAATGGAAGGTTCAAACAAAAAAGTGTCAGCTACGAGGTGAAAATATAAAGAGAAGGTTGTTGGTAATCTAGGCAAACCCAATAGGTTTCGTTCACAAGACTAACCAATAATGCCCCAACTGTTTCTTCCCCAACCTTTTACAACCTAAACATTTCCAATCCAAGTGTTTCTGCCCCAACCGTTTTCCATCCAATATCCACAACATTTTACCAACCCAACATGCCATCCCATGTTGCATTAGGTCAATTCACTTAACCTCCTGATCCGGTGGACAACCAAATTATCGACCGTTTAGTGTATCACAAGCCGGTTACCAAAATCTTCCATATGTAACCCCGGTTCGTGATCCCGATTTGGATGAAGAAGAGTACACACATGAAGATGAATATGAGGAGGAAGACATATAAGTGCAACCTACTAGTCGAACAAATAAAAGAAAGGCCAAACGCAGGGGCAGGGGGCTTCAAAATTGGTCGCAAAAAGAAGATGTGGCGTTGACAAAGGCTTATTTGCATATTTCCAAGGACAACTACATCGGAAATCAACAAACAAAAGATACCTTTTGGAATCCTGGAATCGCACACTTTGAGAAACTAATCGGTGGACTACACAGCCCCAAGATCAAGTCACGAGTAAAAGGACGGATTTAAATAATAAAAATAAGTCACTTTAGTGGAATATACATTACAAAAGTATGTTATTAATCCTTTCTAATTTTATAAAATGTAAACTTTTAATAATTTGTTTTTAATAGAAGCATCTTTGGCAAAATGAATGATGTGAGAAATATAATTTTCCTTGAATTCTCATTAAGGAGATGCCTCATATTATAGGCAATAGGTTACAACAGAATCTCCATATTTTAGGGAGATTGGCTAATTTACATCAATCACAATTATCACTTAATTATAACCATAAATACAAAGATGCTATTACACCCCCGCAGTCGAAGCGAAGGGTGGACGAATGCTGAGACTGGTCCGGAAATCATCAAATAGAATGCGAGGAAGTCCTTTGGTGAAGATATCGGCAATCTGATGACGAGATGGCACATGAAGAACGCGAATGCTCCCTTTCTGAACTTGTTCTCGGACGAAATGAATGTCGAGCTCGATGTGTTTGGTGCGTTGATGTTGCACCGGATTGCCAGAAAGGTAGATTGCGCTGATGTTGTCGCAGTATACCAAGGAAGCCCGCGAAATAGGATGATGCAATTCAAGCAGGAGGTTACGAAGCCAGCATAGTTCAGCAACAACATTGGATAATGCGCTTTAAAGCATTCCAATGTGTAACACGGGGAGGATGCATGTGAATGCAAATCTGCTGGACTACATAGGATATGTCCGGTCTGGTGAAAGTCAGGTACTGAAGTGCACCTGCCAAGCTGCGATAGGTGCTGGGGTCTTCGTATAACAGGCCAGTGTCAGACGAAAGTTTGGACTGGGTATCAACTGGGGTGGCCGCGGGTTTGCAAGAATCCATGGCGGCCCGGTGAATAATGTCACGGGCATAGGCCTCCTGTGACAAAAACATCGTGTCTCCAGAACGAGTGACCTGTATGCCCAAAAAGTAGGAGAGAGAGCCCAAATCCTTCATAGCAAATTCACCTGCAAGAGAACTAATAATGTGTTGCCGTAGGCTGTCAGAAGAGGTTGTAAGAATAATGTCATCAACGTATATGAGAAGATAAGCGGTGTCATGATCATGCTTGTAGATAAACAGTGAGTTGTCCGACTTGCTCTGGCGAAATCCCTGAGATGTAACAAAGTCGGTGAACCGCTGATACCAGGCACGAGGGGCCTGTTTGAGTCCATATAGAGATTTCTTGAGAAGACAAACATGATCCGGGTAGTCATGATGGCGAAAACCGATAGGTTGATGCATATATACTGTCTCTTCTAAATTTCCATGTAGGAACGCATTAGTGACATCCAGTTGATGAATTTTTCATGATTTTGCTAGTGCTAGCGAAAGAACCATGCGAATAGTAGCCGGTTTTACAACCGGGCTAAATGTTTCTCCACAATCTATCCCTTGTTCCTGTTTGCGACCATCACATACTAAACGCACTTTGTAGCGCTCAAGACTGCCATCCGACCTGTACTTATGTTTAAATAACCGCATGCATCGTATTATATTCATATCGGGTGTGCGAGGTACAAGTTCCCAAGTCTTATTTTTAATAAGGGCACTAAACTCATTGGTCATGGCGTTGTGCCACTCTGGAGTGGATAAGGCAACCTGTGAGTTTTTGGGAATTGGTATAACAGTGGCAGTGTGAAGGCTAAAGGGCTGTTTTAGTTTGGTGATACCGCTCATGGAGCGGGTGTGAATGGTACGCGTGGGCGGTGGGGGTGGTGGAGGTGGGAATGGAGAGGAGTTGGTGAAGGTAGACGGGTTCGGGTCTGTGGAGAGGTGCGGACTGGATGTGGTGTGGGACGGTAGTGGGCCAGGGATGTTTAGGCCAGAAATGTTTGGGCCAGATGCGGACAGAGGGGGAGGCGTTATTGGGTCAGTGATGGTTGGGGCAGAGGTGGTATGGGAGTGGTGTGGAATTGGGCTTGGGATGTATTGGTCAGTAATTGGGCTTGGGACGTGTTGGTCAGGAGATAAGGGGTGATGCGGTTGTGTTGAAGGAGAAGGTTGTGGGCCTGAAACCGATGGAGTGTGCGGTTCAGGGGAGTTGGCAGTGGGTTTTTGGGAGGAGAGGTGGTCCCAAACAAGTGGGTTGATGGAGGGGTTGAGAAAGTCATAGGAGGGAGGGGAGGTGGGAGATTGGATGTTGTAGGGAAAAATGGTCTCCTCGAAATGTACGTGACGGGAGATGATAAGTTGGTGGGTAGTGAGGTCAAGACATTTGTATCCTCGATGGTCAGGAGGAAAACCAAGGAAGACACCTGGGTTGGAACGGTAGTTGAGTTTGTGTATGGTGGTGGAGGGGGTGAGAGGATAACAGAGACATCCAAAAACACGAAGGTGGTCGTATTCAGGGATGACACCGTATAAAAGAGAGGTGGGTGATCGATATTTGTATGTTTTGTTGGGAAGAATGTTAAGAAGATAGGTGGCGGTTTCAAGAGCATGATGCCAAAAGGATGGTGGCAAAGATGCTTGGGCTAGGAGGGTACGGATCATGTTATTTATTGTTCGGATTTTGCGTTCGGCTTTACCATTTTGAGAAGAGGTATAGGGACATTAAAACCGAAAGTGCATACCATTTGTGTGGCAAAAGGTGCGAAATTTATTATTATCGTATTCTTTACCATTGTCACACTGTAATTGTTTTATGGTACGCTCAAATTGTGTACGAACAAGGTTGTGAAGTTGAGTGAATGTGTCGAAAACTTGGGATTTATTGGCAAGGGGAAATGTCTAAAGGAAATTTGTGAAATCGTCTAAGAACAAAATGTAATATTTGTGGCCCCCTGTACTAAGGACAGGTGAGGTCCAAAGATCACTATGTAATATATCAAATGGCAAATTGGTAGCATTAACTGAATCATAAAAAGGTAATCTTACACTTTTACCAAAAATGCAAGATTGACATAAAGTTTTATTACATTTGCCATAATCAATAAAAGACGATAACTTTAAGGATTTCAATAAATTTTCCCCAGGATGACCTAATCTTTGATGCCAGCGATCTTGAGTAATGGTGGTGAGGGCCGTTGGTTGATTGAGCGGTAGCGGAAGTGGTTGCGTGAGGGGGTAAAGATCGCTGGTGCTGTTGCATCTAAGGATGGGTGCCCGAGTTTTGAGATCCTTCACAAGAAAACCAAATGGGTCAAACTCAATAGAAACCAAATTATCAGTCGTAAGGCGTCTAACTGAAATTAGGTTTTTAATAATATTAGGTGCATAAAGTACGTTATTGAGTTTTAAAGGTGGGAACGGGGGGTAGAGTCTGGTTGCCTTGAGCCACAACAGGGATCGACATGCCATTACCAACAATTATATTTTTATTAGTGCACGAATTAAAGTTAGACGGGGAATATATACCTTGTTGGTTTGCCGAATGAGAAGATGCTCCCGAGTCCATTACCCTATGATCCGGTGGGTTCAACGATAGAGTATACAATGCTTACTCGATGTCAGTTGGCGAGTATCCCGTGACATGGGCCTGATCGGGCCGAGCTCCCAAGATACCTGAATTGTTATTGCTGGGTCGAGACGGGTAGGGGCAGGGTGGATGGGTCTGCTGTGAATTGGGCTGATTGGGCTGGTTTGGGCCGCGCAAAACATTGGCCCATTGTTGAGAAGTCCAATTAGAAGGGAAAATAATGTATGGGTGATTGGGCTGGGAGGTTTGGGTGTACGTGTTGTTGTTGCTGCGGTTTGATGTAGGCTGTCCTCGGCGTCGCCCGCGTCCACCACGAGGGCGGGTTTGGGTTCGGTCCGAAGAGGTGGTTGTGGTGGCTGCAAGAGCGGTTGCAGCAGTGGTTGCAGCCCGAGAAGTTTGTCTTTTCTTCTTGGTTTCTTCCTGGTTAAGACGGGAGCGAACCTCGGGAAAACTTGGTAAGGTTTCGCGGTTTTGTAAGACGGTGGAGATCCCGTCATACTGTTCGGTGAGACCCGTAAGGACTTTGATGACGAGTATGCGATCATCGACGGGACTGCCGAGGCTTTGGAGTTGGTCAGCGAGGTATTTGGCATGTTGACAGTAATCTTCCATGGACGAGAAATTTTCCAGGGAAAGATTAGCAAAATCTTGTCCCAAGAAAACGGCCTGTGTGTTGTTATTGGCTGTGAACTCCTCTGCAACGGCTGTCCAGGCAGCGTGTGCAGTCTGGCCTGGGTCAATTATAATATTGAGAAGGGTAGGGGAGATTGTGGCATAAATCCACTGGCGAACAAGAGCGTCAAGACGCTGCCATTGCGCTTCAACGGTGGCAGCGGGGGTGTCCGCTGAGGCGCCAGCAGAGGGGGCAGGCCTGGGAGACAGGTGGGAGAAGACCTCATACACCTGACAATGGACTTCAAAGAGAGTCTTCCATGTGGCATAATGGGTTGAGTCTTTTTCCAATAGAATAGGAATATGAGTTTTGATATTAGAAACGGTGAGGGCGGGATGTAATTTGAAATCCATAGGAGTAAAGGTATTGAAAAAGGAGGAGGAGATATGTGGAACAGAGGGTAGAAGAAACAGAGGTGAATGTGGCGATAGAAAAAAAAATGAAGTGGGCAGATTAAGGAAGAATAAGGGAGTATATGGTGACAAAGTTGTGAAACAGGAGATGAAGGAAGAAGCTTGCAAACGTGAGTTGCAGCTGCGACAGAGGGATTAGAGGTCTAAGGATCGGAGGTTTGGTATGATACCATGTGAGAAATATAATTTTCCTTGAATTCTCATTAAGGAGATGCCTCATATTATAGGCAATAGGTTACAACAGAATCTCCATATTTTAGGGAGATTGGCTAATTTACATCAATCACAATTATCACTTAATTATAACCATAAATACAAAGATGCTATTAGATGAAAGGATGTTGCAGATGCCGTGAAGGATGCCTTAAGCTGCAACGGACACTGTTACAATTTCAATGTTATCCTAAAACTATTATAAAATTCGGGTGATTGTCATTATTATATAAACAAGAGGGCATCTCAGGTTAGATTATATAAACATCTATTAAATGAATTAATTATTATAATCAATAAAAATTTATATAAAACAATTAAGAGTAAACTGTCAAAAAGTTGCCATATTCATTCATTTCTTTAAAACTATTAAAAACTCATGTTAAATATTTTGAATGGGACTGGCAAAAGTACAAACACCATGGATGATTTAAGCAAATTACTTTTTTAAGTGTTTTTAGATGAAACTAAGCACATCATAATTCATAGCATCATATTTTAATATAAAGAAAAATAAAATTACATATTAAATAACAAATGAAAAAAAATAACTTACAAACAAGGTAGTCACATCAGTGAGGTGCCATGAGCCTTGAATTTAGGGAAAATCACGAAAATGGCCAGTGACCAAAGGGAATTACCAAACTAGCCACCTTCCATCTTTTAGAAGAGACGGTTCACAAGTTTCGAGGCATCTTAGGCATCTCTTGAGAGGCTTTAGCGATGGATCAGTTAATATGCGACACGTGTCTAGACGTTTCTCTCTCTCTCCTTTTTTCTTGGCTTCCTGTACGCCCCGAAAGGTATGCTTCATACCGTTCGATGCCCTGTTTAACATTAAAACTTAAATTATAAGTTATATAAACATTATTGTCTATGTATATGTGTGTGTGTATATATACACACCTTTTTGTAACAATGGGTGGCAAAAGAGCTTGTTCCATCTCAGTATGTGTCCGTTTGTTATCAGCGAATGTCTTGTTAGTTTCTGACTTTCGCATATGTTATGGAGTGCAGAAGTGATCAACAGCCCGAATCCAGTCTTCAGACTTCATATCCTTGGGGGCATCGCTTTGCTCCTTCCACATCATCATAATCCCACTTCCTTTAGAAAATATCTCTTTACTTTGTATTTGCAGTCTTTACACCACTTTTGGAGAGCCCCCACAATGCCTCTTATTTTTTATTCATTGCATCGATATCTTCTTCAACACTCCTTAAATTGAACAGCCCCCAATAATTAAATAAAATAAGCTAGCCATGCAAAAAAAAATCAACAAATAACATATTGAATATATATTTACAAAGAGGAAAGATCCGGTACAAATAACTTTTTTGGTAAGAACTGTGAGAATCAAAGGAGGGTATTTTTTTTTAATTTTTTTTTTGAAAATTTTTTTTCCCCATATTGTTAAACATGTATTATAGTATTGAAAACTAAAAAAAAAAAAAAAAAAAAAAATTGGTGTAGAGTAATTACATGTAGAGTAATTACATAATTACTCTAGTGTAAACTAATGTATTTACCTTAATGACGTAATTACACTAAAATTTTTTTTTTTTTTTTGTATTTTTTTTTTGTATTATTCATCTAGAAAGAATGTTTAAGCACATGAGAAAAAAAAATTTTAAAAAAAAAATAAATTTTTTTTACCCCCTTTGATTCTCACAGTTCTTACAAAAAAACTATATGTATTTGATCTTTACTCTATTTACAAATCACTGGCCGATATATACTCCATTAACTTATTGCTACCATACCTATCAACATTCTAACAACCTTCCACGTTAAACGGAATTTCGTGCCACATGTACAGTCCCGCATCCCGTGTGAAATGGCAACCAAGCTTGCCTACAGGCATGTAGGTGGCCTCTTCATCAAAGGGTATATCAACCGGTGACCTGTATTATCTATATGTTTTCTTAAGGTGAGATTTTCGCCTTACCCTGTTTTTTTCTTTCCGTGGACTGCATTTAGAGTTGAAAATTATTAGTCCCATTATTAGAATTGAAAATGAAGTAAAAATAGTAAACATTAATGACCTGTAAGACTTACCGTCTCATTGGTAAACGCGCCGCCAATAATCATCACTGTCACCGGGTGGTGGCATTTTCCCTGCACCGTCTCTGCCATGACCACGGCCCATAACATCGGCCATCAGATAAACAAGCACAACCCATAATGAAATCATGTCCTACAATTAGAAATAAAAATTATAAGTCACATTATTATATGCAATAAATGAAGTAAAAGTAGTAAACATTTGTATGTCAGTATATCTGATTTAACAAAATGTAAACATCTTATCAATATATTTGATATAAAACAATTGTTTTTAATGTAAATATCTTAGAAAAACCTAGTTTTCATTAATTGGGATAACAATATATTCTTTATGTAAAATATTGTCTTCATGCCACCACCTTCTAAAGTTGTTGAACGAATTTTAGCAATTTCCTATTCAAGGGATACATGGACCACACAAGCATGAGTGGGAGATATGATAATCATAAAAAGCCTAGCAAAATGGGCGGGTCCAGCGGGTTTGGGTAATGAGTCAAAATGGGTGTGGGTCAAAACTTTACACACATAAAACTTTATCATCTACAAGAGAACAAGAAAGATTAAACCATGGATAATAGAAGTTCTTTCTACTTCAAGAAAAAAAATGTGTTGAATAAGTGATAATCACTTATTTCTCCATTTCTTGGCGATATATTCTTCTCTAAATATCTGGCCAAAACACATACCAAAGGTAAAAGTTCATCGAAATCAATTAAACACATACCGAAGGTAAAAGAAAAAAATAATTAAACACATACCGAAGGTAAAACTTCATAAGTTCATTGTTCAAACAGTTTCCAGGCTCAAGCCTCTTAATATCACTCTCATTAATGTGATAATCATTGCAAAAAAGATATGATAAACCAATTATGTTTAGTTAAAACTTTCGGAGAAAGTCATCTACTCACACAAAATAAAAGAAAAATAAGACAAACCTAGATGGGTCACTTCTGCTAGCAGCAATCGTCTTCTTACATTTCTCGTTAACTGCATTGAGTTCTAAAAGTAACGGCAATTTTACTTGTTCTGGTGAGACTTGATAACATTGGATAAATACTTCTTGTCTTTAGAAACCTTATCCACCAAGTATATCTTCCTTTTACTCTCCGAAGCATTGACAATCTGTAAGTAGGGGGAAATCAATTAAAAGGATCACAAATTCATAATACTAATAAACATAATAAAATACGGCACACATTTTCACTAACCATCCAGTTCTAGCGGAACTTTTCAATCACTCCTTTAGTGAATAAATGAACTTACTCTCCCGCAAACATCTCCATACAATATAACTGTAAAAATATGACACACCCCCTAAATTCTTCTCGTTCCCTTTCCCTTTCCCTTTAGCAAATGTTTTAATGATGCGCGAGAGAACATCCATATCAACATCTGCCCATGGGTTGCTCATTAAGACTATTCACATCCTTCACATACCCCAAATATTTCCTTCCTAATTTACCCCTGCGTCTTGACAAACAATGTAATTCAATGCTATTATTGCAAGTTTGCTTAATAGCAATGACTTCAACAACATTTTTAAATTCCTTTTTAACCTTCTCCATATCAATATATTTGTTGCCATTTTTCCTCCATATTGCAATATCTACTGAGAAGATCATCATCGAATTTTGCACTTTCATCAACTAGTGAGCCATTTCTATTTGGTATACCCATTATACGAGAAAAATCCTCAACTGTAATAATGAATTCTTTCTTCTCACCCCCCTTATTTATAGTTAGCTTCTTTTCATCCCAATTAAAATGCCTAGCCATTGATTTGATCAAATCTCATTCTACGCTTATCTTTCTCTTGTCCAAGTCTGGAAGTCGTGCAAAAGGGATTTATGATATAACCTTTTCTTTATGGTCATTAAGTGTGTCCAAAGCTTTTAAAATTGGCTATATTACACCTTATACGTGTTTTTTTTATTTTCCTTACTCTCCACTGGCTCACTGGTATCCTTTTTCTTTTCATTCATGTATTTATCTTTGCAGGCTTGTTTACTTAAACCTTGGTTCTCAACCATAAATAACAAATAAACGAGTGTTTTTCAGGCCAGTGTATCGATTCATGCATACATGCAAATTATTCATCTATTTTCCGTTTAAAAACCAATTAATCCCTGTATATATAATGTCATATGTTTAAAACTAAGTGCGGGAGGTGTTTTAAAAATGTCCTCATGTTGGTTCTAAAGTGTAAACCTGATGGGTGATCTGATCTTAGCATTATGATTCCTGTTTGGTTCAAAAAAAAAACTATCTCTCATTCAACAGGGTCTTTGTAGGAAATTAGTGGTGGTATTATATTACCATCTTCACCACCTATGGCAAGGGCCGATAGACGGTTGTTATGAAGTATCTACACATGATTGGGCTTAATAATGAAACGCCCATCGACAAAGACCATATCGTTATCAGGCATCAAATTCTTTGATAGACAAACCCCAATTATGCACATGTTTTCGATTAACAAGTACTTATTTTGATTTAACTCATTTTTATTGACAGGAGTCTAACTTATGGAGAAATACAATGAACAAAGGCATAAAAACAGACATAAAAATACATGCTGAAATGTGTTACATGAATTAGGTTTTCTTCTTCATTGTTTGGGTCTGAAGCCATCTCCTTTGTTTGAGATCCTTATTCTGAAACAAAACCCTAATACAAATCATAATCTCAAATAGAGAAGATGGCTTCAGGCCTAAAAATGGAAGAAGAATGATCTCTAACAGTGGTAATGGTTTCAGAACCAAACCGTGAAGAAGAAAGATCTCAAAAAAGGAGATGGCTTCAGACCCAAACAATGAAGAAGAAAGAAGAAAACCTAATCCATGTAACACATTTCAGCATGTATTTTTATGTCTGTTTTTATGCCTTTATTCATTATATTTCTCCATAAGTTAGAGTTCTGTCAATAAAAATGAGTTTAATGGATACAAGTACTTGTTAATCGAAAACCTGTGCATAATTGGGGTTTGTTTCTCAAAGAATTTGACGCCTGATAACGATATGGTCTTTGTCGATGGGCGTTTCATTATTAAGCCCAATCATGTGTAGATACTTCATAACAACCGTCTATCGGCCCTTGCCATAGGTGGTGAAGATGGTAATATATTACCACCACCAATTTCCTGCAAAGACCCTGTTGAATGGGAGATAGTTTTTTATGAACCAAAAGGGGAATCATAATGCTAAGATCAGATCACCCATTAGGTTTACACTTTAGAACCAAAATAAGGAAAATTTTAAAACACCTCCCGCACTTAGTTTTAAAAATATGGCACTATATATACAGGGATTAATTGTTTTTAAAACGGAAAATGGATGAATAATTTGCATGTATGCATAAATCGATACATTGGCCTGAAAAACACTCGTTTATTTGTTATTTAGGGTGGAGAACCAAGGTTTAAGTAAACAAGCCTACAAAGATAAATATATGAATGAAAACAAAAATGATCCCAGTGAGCCGGTGGAGAGTAAGGCTAATAAAAAAAACCCATATAAGGTGTAATGTAGCCAATTTTAAAAAAGCTTTGGACACACTAAATGACCATAAAGAAAAGGTTATATCAGAAACCCCTTTTGCACGACTTCTAGACTTGGACAAGAGAAAGATAAGCGTAGAACGGGATTTGGTCAAATCAATGGCTAGGCATTTTAATTGAGATGAAAAGAAGCTAACTATAAATAAGGGGGTGAGAAGAAAGAATTCATTATTACAGTTGAGGATTTTTCTCGTATAATGGGTATACCAAATGGAAATGGATCAGTAGTTGATAAAATGCGAAATTCGATGATGATCTTCTCGGTAGATATTGCACTATGGAGGAAAAAGGCAACAAATATATTGATATGGAGAAGGTTAAAAAGGAATTCAAAAATGTTGTTGAAGTCAATGCTATTAAGCAAATTTTTGCAATAATAGCATTGAATTACATTGTTTGTCCTGACTGCAGGGGGTAAATTAGGAAGGAAATATTTGCAGTATGTGAAGGATGTGAATAGTCTTAATGAGCAACCCATGGGCAGATGTTGCTATGGATGTTCTCTCACACAGCATTAAAACATTTGCTAAAGGGCAATGAGAAGAATTTAGGGGGGTGTGTCATATTTTTACAGTTATATTGTATGGAGATGTTTGTGGAAGAGTAAGTTCATGTATTCACTAAAGAAGTGATTGAAAAGTTCTGCCAGAATTGGATGGTTAATGAAATGTGTGTCGTATTTTATTATATTTATTAGTATTATGAATTTGTGATCTTTTTAACTGATTTCCCCTACTTACAGATTGACAATGCTTTGGAGAGTAAAAGGAAGAAATACTTGGTGGATAAGGTTTGTAAAGACATGAAGTATTTATCCAATGTTATCAAGTCTCAACCAGAACAAGTAAAATTGCCGTTACTTTCAGAACTCAATGCAGTTAACGAGAAATGTAAGAAGACGATTGCTGCTAGCAGAAGTGGCCCATCTAGGTTTGTCTTGATTTTTCTTTTATTTTATGTGAGTAGATGACTTTCTCTAGCAGTTTTAACCGAACATAATTGGTCTATCATATCTTTTTTGCAGTGATTATCACATTAATTATAGTGATATTAAGAGGCTTGAGCCTGGAAACTGTTTGGACGATGAACTTATGAAGTTTTACCTTCGGTATGTGTTTAATTGTTTTTTCTTTTATCTTCGGTATGTGTTTAATTGATTTTTATAAACTTTTTCCTTCAGTATGTGTTTTGGGCAGATATTTAGAGAAGAATATATCGCCAAGAAATGGAGAAATAAGTGATTATCACTAATACAAATGTTTACTACTTTTACTTCATTTATTACATATAATATTGTGACTAATAATTTTTATTTCTAATTGTAGGACATGATTTCATTATGGGTTGTGCTTGTTTATCTGATGGCCGATGTTATAGGTCGTGGTCATGGCAGAGACGGTGCAGGAAAATGCCACCATCCCGCAACGGTGATGATAATTGATGGCGAGTGTAACAATGAGACAGTAAGTCTTATAGCTCGTTAATGTTTACTATTTTTACTTCATTTTCAATTCTAATAATGTGACTAATAATTTTCAACTCTAATTGTAGTCCCCGGAAGGAAAAAAAACAGGGTAAGGCGAAAATCTCGCCTTAAGAAAACATATCAATAATACAGGTCGCCCGGTTGATATACCCTTTGATGAAGAGGCCACCTACATGGCTGTAGGCAAGCTTGGTGGCTATTTCACACTAGAGGCGGGACTGTATGTGGAACGAAATTCCATTTAATATGGAAGGTTGTAAGAATGTTGATAGGTATGGTAGCAATAAGTTAATGGAGAATATATCGGTCAGTGATTTGTAAATATATATTCTATATGTTATTTGTTGATTTTTTTGCTTGGCCAGCTTGTTTTATTTAATTATTGGGGGATGTTCAATTTAAGGAGTTGTTGAAGAAGATATCGATGCAATGAATAAGAAATACGTGTCTGATGCGCGTGTGACGTAGAACGTGATTCAAGAGTCGCGCTGGTCGGCGGGCTGCACTTTAAGTCTGTGAGTTGTAACAGACAAGTCAAACTGTAACGATTAGCAATTAAAACATAATTAAAACCAATGAGCCCCTTGGTTTGGAGACGTTCAAGACACTTTAATTTTCATTTTTAATTCTCCACTATAAAACCAAGGAGCCCCTTGGTTTGGATACACACCACACTCACCAAATCTTCTCTCAAACACTCCAGCCATATTTATTCTTCTTATTCAAGTTGTTCAAGGTACCATTTGGGTTTTAGAGACAACACCGACAGTACTATTGCTTCGGCTGTTGTACCCGGGGAAACAAAACGAGCTCTCATAATAGAGTCGGAATTTATTTTAAGGCCCCGTGTTCAACACGATTCTCAGCCACAGTCTTCTGTTTCTACTCCTTTCTTGTACTTTCGTTTGTTTCAGTTGTAATATGTAGTGTAATTTACTGCTTTCCAATCTTTTTTTTGTATTGTAATCGAAATTAAAGTTGTTTTAATTTATTTTATACACGGACAGTTCTTACAATAATGAATAAAACATATTGTGCGTCAGATTTTGTGGTGAGTCACATCTCGAGATATACTAAGAAATGTTTTGACATACTAGCAGGAACCCCGCGCGTTGCAGCGGGGCTGCACGATGTTTGGCTATATATCATTTGTATATATGTAAAATTGTTGTGTTTAGCTTTTAAGACTTGTACGTGTAGCTTTAAGACTTGTTTTATTGGCAAAATATGGAGATAACCATAGATGATACATTTATATAGAGATGATATATATTATTATTATTACTATTAATAATACTACTACTATTATTATTATTGCTATTACTATAGATTTCCTAACAAAGTGGTAGCATAAATATTAAAGAAAGTATAAAATTGACTTATAGTACAAATATTTTATGTATAGGAGTAGAAAGTGTAGTAGAGTTAGACGATAAGTTTGTATTAAATACAATGCGATTTGAAAGTAACACAAAGTGTGAAACAATAGAATTGGACCATAGAGTTATGTGTACAAAAAACATAAGTGAAGAATAATGTTTTGAATAAATACTTTTGAACACAATAATGTGTATGCTAGCTTGTAGTGATGTACCGTGTTTTGATGTACATAGTCTAGTAAAACCTCACAGTACACTACATTTGTAGTGTAGACCCCCGCTTTTTTATCCCTATTGCTTGGGTGTGCCAATACCTTTGTGTTGTGCATTGTGGTGCACCTTGACAGCGCCACATAAAGTTGGCCATGTGAGAATACAGGTTCGGGAAGGTAAACACCTACATGCGGAATAGTTTGTCCTTGCACTTTGTTTATTGTCATGGAGAAGCTTATATAATGTGTATAGTGTGTGTGTGTTTATATATATATATATATATAATATATATATAAAGTGCTCCAAATAATAACTTCATAGATCTAAAATAAGTTCTGAATATTAAGTAACATTATAGAATTTTAGAATATATAACGTATAGATCAACCGTACCTTGATTGAAATAGACAAAATAACCAGTATATAGACGATCTTGAGATCCTTATGTTCGAAGTGGGGTGTTAATAGGAGCCTGGCTCTTGTAATCAAAATGGTGATTAAGAGGAGGCTTTATGTGTGAATGATAACATAATGACATATGGGCCATGCCAATGGTTAATAAATGCATTTCTGACAAGTTCTCGTTTATTGCCATGACTCTTTATTGGCAAATTAATAATAATTTTCAATTCTATTAATTTAGTCCAATTCATAACATCATATACGTTTTAATTCATTAAAGTATATTTACACCCTCATTATGAAGAATTCTAATTAATATAATATTCTATTCATTTAATCTAAATCGGAAAAAAAAACGTAAATCACTTTACATACATATTAAAAGGAATTATCTATCAAGTTTACGTTTTCAAAATTTTTGATGTTACAATAGAGGTTTTGGAATTGTCAAATTAAATTAAATTAAATTATTGAAAAAATTTGAACAATCGTCACTACGTGACACCTCGATGTCTCCATCATCGGTAGTGGTTCAATAAGCTTCACCGACCAAGTAACACAAATATTAATTTAACCATTTGTATTGTATAACTATCAAGGTATGAGTAATCATGTATAATATAGATTAATATTGAAAAATAAGAAGCTATAATAGCATATTGAAGGTCACATAAGCAGTGAACTAATTATAGGACATGATAGGAATCTTTTTGTGAGAAGAACGGTACAACCGGTTCTCTCTTTTTGTGAGAAGAATGGGGTTACATTATGGAGAAGATATTAACCATGTATTAGCCACATGTACTATAGGCATAATATGTTGTATAAAAGGGCATAATGGGAAGAAATGGGGTAAAAATAAGATGTATGCTTATGCCTCTTCATATGTCATCTTAAAAAAGTAGTGAAATTACCTTGATGTCTATCTAGATGTATTATATAATTGTATAGATTTGATCTGTTGTGACGTTAGGACCAACAGGCACATAACAAAACATAAATTTGTTGAGTGATCAAACAACGACAAATTAAAGACTTACTACTTGCTAAATTCCGGCACAGTTAATCTTTATGTCGTGATTGGACGCTAGCTAGTTGCTACCTGAGTTGGTCGATAGATTAACCATTGGCGACTTGATGTTACGGTGAAATGGTTGGTATAACTGTATATGAGAGAGATTTAATTTTAAAGTGTCTCAAATTATAGGACTTATATATATAAATGATTCCATGACCTTTCAAATGGACACGAAGATCCGCCAATTGCTTACTACATTGCCCGTTCCTTCTCGTTTAAAAATATGCAAGCACGCCGAAAATTTACCGAACACAAAAGATACTTTTTTTTAACAGCCAACAAAATTTTATTAATCCCAAGCTAGCGGGATACTAGCAAAACACCCAATGTACTATGATATCAATACATGCTACCACTAAACAGTTACAATTCAAAACACCACTTTATGCTTGCCAAATTGAAATTGTGCCAATAAAACCAACTTGCACCACTCTATTCAATCACCACTTGAGAATGCAGCACCATCAAATCCCAAAAGCTAAAGGCAAATATATTACCCAATATGCACCATTGCGAGATTAGATGTCACACCGATTGCGCCAAACCGCATGAGATAAATAGATGCTCTAATGTTTCTGGATGGCCTCCGCACATAGGACACGCGTCTGATCACACATTGATGTTCCGCCTAAGAAGCGTGTCCCTAGTTGGAATTCTACCCAAAGCCGCTGTAACTACCATCTGTAACTACCAAAGACCATTCATACTACTAAATACAAAGAATGTGTTTAGAAAGTAACTCTACAATCAATATACATGATTAAGCAATCACCTCTCTAGTTACCACTATTACCAATATTTAACATGACGCCATAGATTTCGTCTAGTTCCTCCAAACCCGATTCAAGGGTTGGGCGCAGGTACGATTTATCCACTACACATTTCTGTGCAAGTAAAGCTAATTGGACTGCTGGTTTTGTTTGCTGGAAGTTTAATCTTATTCGGCAGTCTAATGTACCATATATACTTGGCAATGAAACACACCCATCTTCTCCAGGTAAACAATGTCTTTTTTTTTGTCAGATCACTTTCACTAGCAATTGGTTTCCCCATTAGCAGCTCCATCAGTAGCACTCCGAAACCAAAGACGCCACTCTTCACTTTCAAATATTCTGCAACTCTTATACACTATAAGATCTGTACCGAAAAATATGGAAAATGAAGACAGCAGGAAGTGAATCAAGTTAACTTACAGGATGAACTTGGAGTGAGATAAAAGGGTGCATCCGCATCACCACTCAGTACCAACATTTTCACATCAAAATCTGAAAGTTTTGCATTAAATTCCTGGGATTGTTAAGGGAAGTAAAAGAATTGTCACTGGCGTGTTAAAAGAAGAAAAAGGTTGAGCAATACGCAAGTTGTTTCAAAACAATACCTCATCTAACAATATATTGTGCGTGTGCAATGAGCAATCTGCAACTTGCGGCTGTGTACGCAAGAAAACAAGACCTCGAGCAACTCCTATCGAAATCTTTACCCTCGAAAAAAACACGTGTCGCTCTGTTCTTCTTTCACCGCAAGACAACATATTTTATCTTATCACGTATTCTTGAACAATTACATTCCAGCTACTTGCTAAGTATACTTAAATGGCACTTACCACTGAATAGATAATCATTTAGGGTTCCTTGATGCATGAACTCATAGACAATGAGTATCGAATCTTCTTCCACGCAGTACCCTAAGATCTTAACAACATTAGGATCATTGAATTCTTCCAGACATTTCATCTTCTGCTGTATCCACAAATAATGAGGTAGTAATAAGAAGACAAAGTGAGTGTTCCGAATGTTTAAGTCTGCTCTCAAAAGCGACATAATTGTAATGAAAAGAAAATGAAGAACCATATCAAAATTTAAATACCTATAGAGAAAGCATGTGTCTTTTTTATTTCAGAAGCATTACTATAGACAGAGCCAGCCCAACGTTTTTGGAGGCCCAAAGCGTATTATAAAATCGGGACCCTTTAGAATTTGGTATAATAAAACATAGATTTTAAAAGTAGTTACCTGAGTTTGGTGTGAATTATGATCGTGTAATTCACTGTATATGCCCTTCACAAGAAAATTGAACAATCAAAAGACATACTCAATTTCACATATATGATTATCATGTGTCCAGAAACTTTCAAGATGGATACACTTCTTTTTTTAATGTTTCTTCATCAACGGATTTTAACTTTTTTTATACTAAACAAAAACTAAAAAAAATTTCAAACTCTTTAAATTGATCTAGAAATCTTGCCCTAATTTACTAATATGCGCCCAGTCAAGAGTCGCACAAAAATAGGATCTAGAAATCTCATCTTGTGCGATTAAAAAAAAATCTCATCTTAAAATGGAAAATAGCGTAATAAAAGTTTATAAAATTGGAATCAATGAACCGTCCGTCTTTTTCATTTGTTGACTTAAAAATCAGTTTTAGGCCTTTATTTGAGTCAATACATGTATGGATATGAAAAAAATAATAAAACTTGGGCCCTTATATTTTGGAGGCCCTAGGCCATTGCCTAGGTTTTGTAAGCCCAATTGGCCAGCTCCGCTATGGAAAAGGTACGAGCAAATTGCATTTTTGTAAGGTCAACCGACGACCCATCTTTTAGTATGTAATCAAGTCTATAAAGCAAGATACCATTTTTTTATAGATTCATAACTCAAGTCAAAAGTGGAATCAAAAGCAGGATATTTGAGTTTTTAGAACTAAGAAAGATAGTCTAGAAATCTTTCTTGAAATAGGTTTAAAGAACAAAATATAGAGTGAGCTAAATGAAGACATCTTCAAAGTTTATCCATCCTGGGTTGTACTACTACTTTTTCCCCTTCTTCTTCTTCTTCTTCTTCTTCTTCTTCATCTTCTTCTCTTCTTGTCGTTCCCTTTGCCTTTCTTCTTGCCGTTCCCTTTGCCTTTGCCCTCTTCCTTTTGGTGGTCCTGATGATGATGATACATTCCCCCTGTTTTTCATCCTTTGTTTGCCCTGGCTCTTGTGCTTCTCTTTCTCTTATGTTTTCCTTTTCTTTCTTGCAATTTCTTCTCCTCTTCCTCTTGAAGCTTTTGCCTCACACTTTCCTTTTCCAACTCCTCCAACTTGTTCATCTTCTTGGTTGGAGGATAGTGGCACGAAACTTGACGTTTTTGTCTTGGTTATTGGCTTCCCACGGGACAAGCTAGTGTACGTTTCTTGAAACCCACTATCTTGTGTATCCACGACCTTGAGCCCAACCGGCTTGGTGTCGGCTAACACCGGGATGCCCCAATCTTGCTTGCACTGGAAGGGGTATTGCACAACTTGTATCTCTCCCTTCCCACACTCATTTGAAAGTGGGATTTGCCCATGGGCCGAAAAAAACTTTTTAGCTTCTTTCTCAATGTCCTTCAATAATAGTAGCTGGTTTCCCACAGATACGTCAGAGGGCACCAATTCAGGGTGTTGATAATCATTTTTGGCTGGTCATTGTACCCAAATCTTCAGCTCTAGTGACACCAATGGGCATGGTTGTAAACTCGCTAGGCGCTACCAACTCGGCCGACTGGGAGTTGCGAGTACTCGGCCTATTCGGGCGAGTACTCGGGGGTCGAATCGGCCTATCGGGGGAGTACTCGGAATATTCGGCCAACTCGGCTATACTCGGTGACCCACCCTGTAGCGAGTACTTGGCGAGTAATCGGTCAAGTCGAACGACTTTTGCAACTATGCCGATGGGTAGGAATGGGAGAGCATTTGAAGTGAGACCCCAATATTTGGGTCATTTGCCTGAGTTCTATGGAAAGAGATCAGAAGAACCTTACTTACACATATCAACATTTGAGTCTGTATGCAATATGATTTAGAGGATCAGGATTTACTAAAGATCAGGTAATGTTGATGATGTTTCAGTTCACTTTGAAGACAAGGCAAGGTAATGGTTTTCTACACTACCCCCAGATAGTATATATATTTGGCAGGATATGCAGCAAATTTCTTGTAAGAGTATTACACCATGAGCAGAACATCTGAGGCTCGGGATGCAATGAGAGGATTTCAACAGAATTTGGGGGAAGCATTCCATGAGGATTTACTAGATTCAAAGAGCTATTGAGAAAATGTCCTCATCAGGGGATTTAGATATGGGAACTAATAAATGCTTTTTATGATGAACAGACACCAGAGGATGTTAGAGGGTTGACTGCCATTAGCAATGGTACATTCTTCACTAATACTAAGGCTGTAGATTGGTGACATATGGAAACGATGAGTGCCACTTCAAAAAGACATGCACAATCATGTAGGAAGTTGAGACCATCATCTATCAAGGCAGCAGACTATGAGGCTGAAGAAAGAATTGGGAAATTAAAGCAACAAAACTTACTCTTGGCAAAATAGGTAGCTCAGCTTAATTTGGGTAAGAGTATGAGGCAAAGGTGGCTAATGCTTTTTCGGTATGTACTGATTGTGGGGAGTTAGGGCATATAGCCCCAAGACTGTCAGGGGCCTTTAGAGAACACAGAAGAGGTGAATCAAGTTTATGGAGAAGGGAGCAATATGACATGAATTCCGACACCTATCATCCTAGGCTCAAAAACCACCCAACTTCAGGTATGGTAATACGAATAATCAATTAAATCCAAACTTTTCCGTTCTAATGTGTAGGGAGGAAATCAACAACAGTCTCAGAACAAGCATTATGGATATAATCAAGGGGTTACTCAAAGAAAACTTATAATCAAGTTGTCAGCAGCAGAGTGGAACTCAGCTAGGCAATCAGGAGGAGTAATGAATCACTAAGTGCAATCTTGGATGCCATAATAAGCTGTACAGAATGATGTCAAGATAGTTCAAGAAGAGGTCAAAGGAATACGAAAGACAATGAAGTGAGGATAAGATTTTGGCTGCAAATATGTCTTAGAGGGGATCTAGGGAAGCTACCTAGTGACACCACCATTAATCCTCACATCAACAATCAAGCTCAAGGAATATGAGGAATGTGCAAATCAACAAGGTAAGTAATCTGCGCAATGGTAAGGTTTATGATAATAAAGTGGGAACTCCAGCACAGTTTGTTGTGGGTGATGTCACACCCTGCAAGGTGGAAACACGGGATGCAACTTCGAATGATTTCCAAGCAAAAAGTCACGCAAACATCGATTAATTAAAAATAGGGACTTCAATTAGACAACATAGTTTCACAACATTAAGTTAAATTGTCTTGAATAAAACCATTGTATGAAATTGTTAATAACTAAAACAAATACAACAACTCAAAAGGTAGTATCCCATGATGCCACGCAACCGACCCTCCCCATGTTCCATGCTTCATGCTAGTTACCTGAAATAGATGCATGTAGAAATATAGGTCAACATAACGTTGGTGAGTCACAAGATTTTACTAATGGACATATATGTAAACCGAAGCCAACTAAATTACTGCCTAGCTACGACAATAATTTAATATGTGATCTGACATGAGCCCATTACCAAACCTTGACATGTGTGCCTCGTCCATTGTACACTAAAGACAATGAATAAATGTGAAATACAAGCATTCTTTTGATATATGTCATCCGATCAGAGCGACTAACCAAGAGTGGGGGTGTCAACCCAACAGATCTATTATGTGTTTCATGGATAAGTCCATAGCTAATGGTTACGGTGTGATGTA
>JAUTDX010001825.1:0-70032 GCA_030844895.1 Ambrosia x helenae | reverse complement strand
AGTTGTTGTTGATTCCTTGTTGATTACTAACCATTTTAATGGATCTTATGCAGTAAAAGGTCAAAAGTTAGCTATTTATCTTGAAATAGTTAAAAAAATAGGAACTTCTTTTGTAGAATTTTCATTAACACAGGTACCTAGGGAAGAAAATGCTAAAGCTGATACCTTAGCAAATCTGGGATCCTCCTTAAATTTACCTGAAGGGTACAAGATTCCTATTATCCACATCCTGAAGCCAGCAATTGGAGAGTGGCATCCTGAGGATAAGACGGTGCATCCTAAGGATAACACTATTCTAACCACTCAGGTTCAAGATGATTTGTCATGGATGACTCCTATAATAAAGTATTTACAAGAAGATGTCATCCCTGATGGAGAAAATGCAAAGCTTTCAGGATGAAGGTATCAAAATTTACTATTATAGACAATATTTTGTATAGAAAATCTCTTGCAGGTCCATATTTGAGGTGTCTCAACAGGAAAAGCAAATGAAGTTCTCAAGGACATCATGAAGGAGATTGTGGAAATCACACAGGTGGAAGATCTCTTTATTCAAATACTTTAAGACATGATACTACTGGCCAACTATGAAAAAGGATGCCATGTTGTTTTCTCAAAAGTGTGATCCATGTCAAAGACATAATAACATCCTTCACCAGCCTGCTGAACCATTACATCCTATTATTTCACCATGGCCTTCATGATGTGGGAATGGATATAGTAGGGAAACTACCCAAAGCTCCGGTGGAAAGGTGTTCATGTTAGTAATGACCGATTATTTCTCGAAATGGATCCAAGCCGAAGCATGTGTAAGTCAGAGATAAGAAGTGGTGTCGTTCATCAAGAAGAACATCCTAACAAGATTTGGAGTGCCAGCTGAATCATTTGTGACAACGGTTCTCAATTCATTAGCAAAAGGACGACTAACTTTTGTGAGAACTGGGGGATCAAAATGATAACTTCAACACCTATCCATCCTCAGGCTAATGGACAAGCAGAATCCTCAAACAAAATCATTGTCAACAACTTTAAGAGGAAGCTTGGGGAAAAGAAAGGGAAATGGGAAGAAGAACTTCCATTTGTACTTTGGGCTGATAGAACTACCTCCATGAATGCAACTGGTTAGACAACTTTCTCCTTGGTCTTTGGAACGTAAGCAATGCTGCCAACAGATATGGTCATGCCTACATCTAGAAGACATCTTCAGGATGCAACTAACATCTCGGAAGCACAATTACAAGATTTGGAGACTATGGATGAAGTCATGGATGCTGCTAAGTTAAGGATGGCAACCTATCAACAAAGGGTTGCTAAAGCATACAACAAAAACATAAGGGTAAGAAGATTCAAGAAAGAGATTTGGTACTAAGGATAGCTTCCAAATACCACCAAACCAAGTGATGGCAAGCTAGCTCCTAAATGGGAAGGACCATACTTAATAAATTCCGAAGCTGCCAAAGGAGTATACTGGCTATCAACGATGGAAGGAGAAATTCTACCAAGAGCTTGGAATGCAATTCATTTGAAATACTACCATGTGTAAAGGATTCATGTGACTGATCTCTCTGGAAAAGAAACCATGGTTCGGATTACTGGTGAAACAAAGGTGAAGTCTGACAGAGATGAATCATCTCCATATACAGGTATCTACCCTTAACTCATTTCAATCATTTATAATTTTACTAAACATGGTCTAGAAATAGTCCATCCTGAGAATTTTGCAGTACCATACTGAAGATGGAACGCTTTGAAGACTAGGTGGCTGGCCACCCTCTCCTACATTAAGGTGTTCGACACCTTCCTAAGGTTTAAAGGTTTTCACCTTTCTCATTGGGTTAGCAACCCCGCCTGGTGCGCACGTTGTTCATATATATTTTCAGGATGGTGGGACCAGTCCATGTAAAAGTGGCTGACAATTTCATCATTTTTGAGATATATATTGAACTCTTAAGGTTTAGACATTTTTCAATGTCTCTTACGTATTTGGCCTAGTCGCCAGTGGCCTTGTCGCCAGTTATTCCTAAGATATTACAATAGGCTTTGACGTCAGTTATCCTCAAGATGCTATATATTGATCTTGTCACCAAGTTTATTCTAAATGGGCTCGACCCCAGTTTATTTAAAGGCCTAGTCGCCAGTACAATAACAGTGTTTGCCTTTATACAGGTTGTTATCAAAGTTTATTAAACCTTTCTTGAAAAGGAGTATAGACTTAAAGTCTATCTTGAAGATATTACACTGGGGACATCCTCAGAATGATAGAAACCATCTCGAGGATGACAAAGAAGAATAAAGGTTATCTTCAAGACATTGATCTAGGAAGACTACTAGATGGAAGAAGATTAAGGTATCATTTATATCATTCTTTTCATATCTAACATTTGCTAGTGTTTGCAGAATATCAAAAAGAAAAGAACACAAGGATGTAGCGTCAAAAGTTGTTACCATATTATTTATGCATCTTAGTCAAAATTGATGTCGACCCCTGGCTTCATCCAAACCAGGAACCATCCACCAGGGGTCAACATCTATAGTCAAGGTCAGAAGAAGATTTGGGGCTTCGTCTTGAAACCAAGATCCCTCCACCCCAAACCTTATATTGTCTTAAGCTATTACATGCCAAAATAAAAATTGTCTGAAATTGTTCAACCACAAGATTACTAACATAGTCACTACCACGAAAGATTTGAAAAGGTGGGCTCCAACCTAGTCATTATATCCTTCATTGCCCATTGGAATATCCTTCACCACCTCAGCCACCTTAGCCTCTGCCTCCTTCACCCTAGTATCTTCAGGATCCTTAGGTGCATCCTCAAAATGAGTAACAAGGATAGACTCATAGACCACCTCTTTTCCACCAAGGCTCTTGATTTTTTCTTCCAAGCTTCGACATCCCATTCATCCTGATTGAAATTGGGATCCTTAGATTGGAGGGCAGATTTAACCATGGCTTGAAGGACAGAAAGGGTGGCAGACTTCATAAGCTTTTCCTATACTCCTGCAACTCTTTTTCATGCTCCCTAGACATCTTGGCCTTCTCAGCGTTCAACTACTTTAGCTCAGCTCCAATTTTGGATAACTTCTCTTCATAATGTTCCCCTCTTGCAAAGGAAAGCCTCTTGTGATCCTCCAAAGCTATCTTGGCATCCTGAATATCAGCAGAATCCTCATCAAGGCATTTGAGCATATGCTTATGGCCCTACGAAGAAATAAGGAAAACAGGTAAGTCTTCTATTTTAAATTTTATCTTGAAAATATTAAATGATATCTTCAGGATGGCACCATACCTAGAGTGTGAACTAAGAAATTTTTAGCCAAAACATCATGGGCTGAAAGACCATCAAAGGGGGGACACCCTGGCTGGAAGAAGCTCAGTAGTCTTCCTCTTCTTGGAGGATGCAACCTTTGACCTGGAAGGTGGGCTGATCATCCTGGAACTGGATGGAGATGTAATCCTTGCAACCTTAGTGACATCTTGACTATCTATGTCATCTAAGTCAAAGAATGGCTTCTTAGCTGAAGGTGACACAAAAACAAAGTCAACAAGTGAAGAATAAATAAAACATCCTAAGGATGTAACAGGTATTACTCAGCAGACATCTCGGTGGCGTAGCTAGTAGTGTAGCTCTCTTTTGCTTCAAAGGTTCTAGCTGAGATAGGTAAGTCTATAACAGCCTTGTATCTGATGATAGAATCAGTTAAAGGGAGAGCAAGTATGGCAAATGAAAGCACCTGTCACATAAAATTTTTCAGAATGATAGTGATATCCTCAGGATATAACTACAAAATTTTTAAAAACTTAAACATCCTAAAAAAATATTTTATCACTTTTTAGCCAAGACATTGAGATATCATCCCCAAAAGGATTGGAATTCCTCTTCACAAAGAAGAACTTTGATTTCCAAGACCTGTCAGACTTGATGACATTATACAGGTAAGGAGGATCATTATTTATATGCTAAAGAACATAACGGTTGGAACCACGAGTTTTCAACTTATACAGGTAAAGACAGGTCACCGATCTGAAGATTGATACCATGATTCTCGATGATCTAATAAAGACCATCAAGGTCCTCCAAATCTCAGGCATAGCCTGAGCATAGGCCATCCCAGTAACATCAAATAAATCTTTGATGAATTTGGAAACGGATATCTTAGGCCAAGGTGAAAAGGCAGGTACATGAAGCAAACCCAAACAGAGGATGCAAAATCAGACTTTGCATTCTAGTCATATGGCCGGAACACAGCTGATTCAGGGAAGGCCCCCGAGTTGTACAAAGTCCTTATGGACTCCTATACTTCTTGCAGCCCTTGTTGATTTTTTACCCATCCTAATAAGTCTTTATATAAAAAGTTCGAAGATTGGTAAAAACAGAGAAAAGTCTAGATATAGAATGTGATTTTTTAAACCTTCTGATAATCTTGTTGTGATTTTAAAGGAAGGATTGAAGTCTAGATATAGAATGTGAAAGGCGATAAGGTGTAACGATCATCCCTAAATCATCGACCAAAATATAGTCGTTGATATCCTGTCAGATGTTTAATCATCCTCAGAAGATAAGCATTAGAATTAAAAATATTAAACCGTTAAGATATTAATGGTAACATATTTTTGGGGACAATTGTTGGTGGTGAAATCTTCAGGATAGAACTAACCTATATTCTATGTGACATCCTCAGGATACTACAGGCAGAACAGGATTCAGGATGACACTGAATATTATCTTATGCACATTCTGAGGATAAACTAACTACCATATTGTTATATGAATGCAGGATGATTTTACCTCATATTCTCTGAGTAACATCCTCAGGATACTGAAGGACTAAGCAGGGTTCAGGATATAACTGTGTTTTACCTTATGTGCATCCTGAGGATGGACTAACGAATTATTGATATTCCCAAAATGATCTTGTTTAAGCCTTGAATTGATATAAATATAGAGACGGGTGATTTTGAGCCAAGAACAAACAACTAATATAAGAAAGATAGATAGATATTGGATTGAACAAAGAAAACTTTCATTGAATTGAATAAAGAAATACAAGATAACTATCCACCCCGGGTGAGCTCCACCGGGGTGGTGGCTCCTAAATGCACACCCTTCTATGGTGTCTAGTGTCCTATTTATAGATCCTGAGCCTTGTCCTCCAAGCAAGCCGCCACTTGCTTGGAAAACTACTAAAATGTGTGAGTACTTGCTGAGTACTTGACTAAGTGCTCAGTGTGAGTACTTGGCTGAGTACTTGCCTAAGTACTCAGTGTGAGTACTTGGCTGAGTACTTGCGTAAGTACTCAGTGTGAGTACTTGGCTGAGTACTTGCCTAAGTGCTCAGTGTGAGTACTTAGCTGAGTACTTGCCTAAGTACTCAGTGTGAGTACTTGGCTGAGTACTTAACTAAGTGCTCAGTGTGAGTACTTGGCTGAGTACTTGCCTAAGTGCTCAGTGTGAGTACTTAGCTGAGCCCACTGTGTGAGCACTTGGAAAACTTGCTTGTAATTGATAACATCATTCTCTAATTTGACCCAACAATATTCCCCCGAGAATGATGCTATCAATTCTTCATATGATCCTCAAAAGTATATCTGACACTGTCTTCGAATCTTCACAAATCGGCTAAACACCCAAAATCTTTCATTGTTGTTTTCCCCGCAAATATAGACCCTCCTAATTAATTCGAGACTAAAACTCAATCAGCAACTTCCACTCCGTGTAAGCTTTACGCTCGATTGATCATCTCTACTATAATTGGCATGAGATAAGGTTCAAACCTCCGAATGATTGAAGTAGTGTAAACAGCTTCATAGTCTAAGTGCTCAGCCCACTGTGTGAGCACTTGGCTTAGTACTTGCCTAAGTGCTCAGCCCAATGTGTGAGCACTTGGCTGAGTACTTGACTAAGTGCTCAGCCCACTGTGTGAGCACTTGGCTGAGTACTTGACTAAGTGCTCACCCCACTATGTGAGCACTTGGCTGAGTACTTGACTAAGTGCTCAGGGATGACACACACAAGTATGCAGCATCCGTACAACTCTGCTAGAATAAGACAATCATGCACAACTCCCAAAAAGAATAATCATTATCCAATCATTGTAAACCCTAGGAGTCACAAATGCTCATCAGCCGCCATCTTATTTCTTCATATAAGTTCTCAAAATTTATCCACGAACAAGTACTCAACATTCAAGATATGAAACAAGTACTCAAGATATGAGACAAGTACTCAAGATATGAGACAAGTACTCAAGATATGAAACAAGTACTCAAGATATGAAACAAGTACTCAAGATATGAAACAAGTACTCAACATTCAAGCATAAGTGCGCAGAATTCATCCACACATGAACTGAAAATTCATTTAAACACCATATTCAGCAACTGTTTTACGTCTCTGGTGGGTTTCGGTTGAAGATCCAATCAAAACAAGCCTCAAACGAGCCAACCGTGGCTCTGATACCAATTGATATTCCCAAATGATCTTGTTTAAGCCTTGAATTGATATAAATATAGAGACGGGTGATTTTGAGCCAAGAACAAACAACTAATATAAGAAAGATAGATAGATATTGGATTGAACAAAGAAAACTTTCATTGAATTGAATAAAGAAATACAAGATAACTATCCACCCCGGGTGAGCTCCCCCGGGGTGGTGGCTCCTAAATGCACACCCTTCTATGGTGTCTAGTGTCCTATTTATAGATCCTGAGCCTTGTCCTCCAAGCAAGCCGCCACTTGCTTGGAAAACTACTAAAATGTGTGAGTACTTGGCTGAGTACTTGACTAAGTGCTCAGTGTGAGTACTTGCGTAAGTACTCAGTGTGAGTACTTGGCTGAGTACTTGCCTAAGTGCTCAGTGTGAGTACTTAGCTGAGTACTTGCCTAAGTACTCAGTGTGAGTACTTGGCTGAGTACTTAACTAAGTGCTCAGTGTGAGTACTTGGCTGAGTACTTGCCTAAGTGCTCAGTGTGAGTACTTGGCTGAGCCCACTGTGTGAGCACTTGGAAAACTTGCTTGTAATTGATAACATCATTCTCTAATTTGACCCAACAATTGATATTCCCAAATGATCTTGTTTAAGCCTTGAATTGATATAAATATAGAGACGGGTGATTTTGAGCCAAGAACAAACAACTAATATAAGAAAGATAGATAGATATTGGATTGAACAAAGAAAACTTTCATTGAATTGAATAAAGAAATACAAGATAACTATCCACCCCGGGTGAGCTCCCCCGGGGTGGTGGCTCCTAAATGCACACCCTTTTATGGTGTCTAGTGTCCTATTTATAGATCCTGAGCCTTGTCCTCCAAGCAAGCCGCCACATGCTTGGAAAACTACTAAAATGTGTCAGTACTTGGCTGAGTACTTGACTAAGTGCTCAGTGTGAGTACTTGGCTGAGTACTTGCCTAAGTACTCAGTGTGAGTACTTGGCTGAGTACTTGCGTAAGTACTCAGTGTGAGTACTTGGCTGAGTACTTGCCTAAGTGCTTAGTGTGAGTACTTAGCTGAGTACTTGCCTAAGTACTCAGTGTGAGTACTTGGCTGAGTACTTAACTAAGTGCTCAGTGTGAGTACTTGGCTGAGTACTTGCCTAAGTGCTCAGTGTGAGTACTTGGCTGAGCCCACTGTGTGAGCACTTGGAAAACTTGCTTGTAATTGATAACATCATTCTCTAATTTGACCCAACAATATCTTATTATGATAATATTGCCGGTACACCTAATCAATATTAAGGTTTGTAACTACTCCCTAGGGGCTATATTGTCTCATTCAAGTCAAAGGAGCTCATCATTGAAGAGCAATACGTGTGGAGCAAGTCCAACACTAAAGAATAGGTCAAAGGTGTAACCGACGAGCATTAATAAGAGGCGAGAAATAAGGAAACGGCTAACCAACGTCTATATCGGTTAACCACTCTTCAAAGACAGCTGGAAACAGTCAGGAGACTCATTAATATAGGTGGATATCATGGGATTTTCATTATTTACTTGTAACTATATAAAGGGGGTGATTAAACGAGTATAGGACACTTGATTGACCCTTAGAACACACTTGAGGCCAGCTTACCAGATATAGAACACCTGATACTCTCTCTACACACACACAACACTTATCATTGTAACCTTAGTCACTCGTTCATCGCCTATCCAAAGTTGTACTCTTTTTTACCTTATTAATATTAACAAACATGGCAGGAGCTTAGACTCCTCTCGAGGTTTTGTGCCGGCGATCAATAACTGATCAAGGGCTTTCCTCGTACATCGAGTGTTGTTCTTTGTTGCTTTATTACTTGTAGTCTTGTATTACTTGTTTCATCATTTTTGTCAGACAGTTACATCCTCATGATATAACTGTCCATCCTGATTACTTTTCTTTGTCATCCTAAGCATAGTTGTCATTTATTGTTTCTTTGACATTCTAACATGCCATTTTCGTGATAAAACTAGACCTTTAACATATTTACACACATCTAGTACTCTACCTCACTTTTACTAATTTGGAAAACAAATTTATTTCTAGCAAGTAATTTTTGACCAAAAGAATCATCAAGACTCTTTCAGGTGATCGTTGGGCTGCTTCAACTGACTATAGACGTTAAATAACAGTTTCCTTCTTCTTCGCCTAAATTTAATGCTCGTCGGTTACATGTTTGACTTCCTCCTTGAGCTCGGACTTGGCTTGCACGTACAACTCCATCATCCTTGACTTCATCAACTAATTAAGACAATGTAGTCGTTGAAGAAGAGTTATAAATCCTCGTCATTGATTGATTGTACCTGAAATAACGTTATAAGAGAATAATCTGTTAGTCCATCCTCAGGATGTGCATATGATAAAATACAGTTGCATCCTGAACCCTGTTTAGTCCTTCAGCATCCTAAGGATGTCACATAAAGAATAATAGGTAAAATCATTCTGAGGATTTTCACCACCAACAATTGTCCCAAGAAATATGTTACCGTTAATATCTCAACGGTAAAAATATTTTTCTTAATCGAAGAGTTTATCTGATAGGCTTGACTTGACTTTCTTCAAGATTGCAACGGCTATACTTTAGGCTAAATCTTCGTGATGACCGTTACACCTCATCATATCCTGCCGCCTATATCTAGGCTTTCTCCCTTCTTTATAATCACACGAGATTATTAAAAAAAAGGTAATTACTTCTCCTTTATTTGCTTTCTTCTTTCTTTTGATCCTGCAAAGTTTTACTTAAACAAAAAATCTGAAAATGAGTAAGACGCTAACAAGGGCATCTGGAAGTGTTGGAATCCCCAAGGATTTCACACCCAAGAACTTGATTAAAGAACTTGAGCAAGAGGTCTGCACTTTTAACGATAGGGATATTCACGCCCTTAAGAACTCAGGAGCCTTCCCTAGTTCGGCTATCTTTCGTCCTTATGGTTCGAGTGCAAAGTCTGACTTTGCATCCTCCATTTGGACCTGCTTCCTCTACTTGCCATTCCATCTTGGCTTCAAATATCCATTACCTCAGTTCATCAAAGAGTTCTTTGATGTAACAGGGATGGCTTTTGTCACACCCCGATAGCGCACAGTGGAAAGCAAGTCATGAGGTAACGGAAGTTGTTACCACAAAGTTTAGCGGATCACATGAAGTTACGTGTGGACATCTTGCTAACACCCTCTACTGAAACATTGTCTTAAATTTCATGGTTAACGAAAGTTGTTAAAAACAAGAAAAACATGTTTTACTAAGATGAAGCGAAATTCAAAGTTAATATTATTTTACAAAACACAACAAAAACATAGTTTTGATAATATTATTTGGTCCCAACATCATGTCCACCGTAGTGCCCAGCCAAACCACTCTCTAATAACCTACGCATCGGTACCTGAAAAACATGGTTAAAAACATCAACATCATGTTGGCGAGTTCACAGGTTTAAGTGCAATAATAAACTTTCAAGTTTAATAGTAACGTACGATCGATTATCACTAAAATAGAACCAAGTAGACTCGCGAAAATCTACAGGTATGATGTATGATAAGGCTCCTAATCAAACCATAACTTTGTTCCCGTGGTGACCTCTAGTCCAAGAGGAGCTTTTTGGAGGTTATGTTGATTTTTCATTCAGATTCGGCTAAACTCAATCATGAAAAACGGGGGCGTCAACTCAATAGATCTATAATATAAACAACGGCTCTAGACCAAGAGCTAATGATTAAGAAGTGCTGGGAGTGTGTCAACCTGCCGGGACACTGGTATCACGAAAACGTTCCCACGGGTGCACAATCCTAAGGCCATCAAATGTTCTATATTTATAGTCTAACGAATCATACAAGCATGTTAATCCCCCGATTTATAAAACGTTCAAAAGCATTTAAAAAGAAAAGGGGCCGTGAACTCACCTCAATGCAACAATCCTGAGTATTTTCCAATCCCGATTTACAATCTTTCACCTATTCACCTCCCACGCCGTAAGGCCAATTCAATAATCATACTAAGTCTAATTATGTTATTCACCAAATTACTTCGACTTAGTAAACCAATAATACCGAATTTTAGTTATCCCTTACCCTATTAACCCCATTAGTGACATGTGACAAAAGGCCAAGTCTAAACATCGTATGGTTTATCTAACATTTAAATCTTCACATACATTTTCAAGGTATCACATTACCATCATATATCATATTATAACCGCTAGTTCCAACATGCAATTCAATCCTAAGCATTGATAGCATACTAGAACATATTTACACGTATTTCACATCAAGCACTTATCAATATCTCATGTCAACCTATAATTCTTCCATAATTTCTATCCAGGTCATAAAACATACATATAATTCATGTAACAAAACTATATTTGCTGCTCTACTTTTGCAACAACATGTTAACGTTTCATGCCTTATAATCGCATTTTGGGTGACTTTCAGGGCACTGTTTTGCACTGTAAGCGTCCCTTATCAAGGTAAACATATAATGTTCCTTGATTAGTGATTATTATATGTAAGACTCATTTTTTTAAACATATAGTTGATATATAAACACCCATTATATATACATGACCATAACACCTTGTCCAACAACATACCAACGACTAAGCATCATTAGTTCTAATTACAAAAGATATTGTCCAAGTTGGATACCATGTAAATCTTTGACCCATTTTCAAAAAAACATGTACACAACACATTAACAACTTGTTAAATGACTCAAAGATCCTACTACTACCATGGTACCCAACCCCAAAAGAAAACTTGAGCATGCATGATTCAACCTCCCTTGAGACATGATCTTCATTCATGTGCTTTACCTACAACCAATTCAACCCAACAACATTAGTACACTAAAACAATATTATCATCTTTTCCATGGAAAAACAAGTGATCCATGGAACCATGAAAAATCCTTACTTCTACCATTTGACCCGTTAAGGGTATTTCCACATTTTTGACCCATTAAGGGTACTTCCACTATATTGACCCGTTAAGGTATTTCTGCCACTTGACCCGTAAGCGTACTTCCACCGTTTTCACCCATGAGGGTAGTTCTACCTTTTTGACCCGTTAGGGTGCTTCTACCATTTTAAATCATTATACTAGTTTGCACTTTGTGTAACCACAAGGTACTTCATACCACTTTCAATTCATCAATTTCATCCACAACAAATATATACATAACAAATATGACAAATATATTCATTAACTAATTAGTTGGTGGTAACCAACTTACCTTTGTTGTGTGCACCTTGCTCCTTGTGATCGCTTGTACCTTCCACCTTCACACCTACATAGTGAAGGAATTCATACTTTAGCTTTTCATACTTTACCCATTACCATTCTTGGTTCAAGGTAATAAACTAGCATAATCTCATAGCTACAATCTCTACCATCATATTTATCATGCATTTCTCACAATTTCACCTATTCTAAGATGCTAGGCATTTCATCATACAATTGGTGTGCATATCCATACATTCAAGTGGTTATACCATTCCATGATGCAACATCTCCAATTCTATATTCAAATTTACAATCTACCTTTCCAATTAACAACAATACATAATCACATAGAGTTTTCTTGGTGTTGAGGTCCTGTTTGACTTTTAAAAGTCAACATAAAACCTTCATTCCAACACCCACTTAACCCCTTTACAATTCAGCCCTAATACAAGAAATTAACATAAAATCTCTTTAAATTTTACACTACTACACATAGCAAGCATGCCTTCCTAACCACAAGAAGTAATTATCACAACATTATCATGAACTCCACCATACTACTTTCAAACTTATTAATATTAATTCTACAACTTACCAAGATGATTAGCACTACAAGATGGTCATGGATTCATGAACATGCAGGGAATTAGAGATGTTTATTTCACCCAATTTTCAACTATACAGGGCTGTTTTGGGACACCCCTTGTCGCCACCCCCATTCTTCTTTCTCTGCTTTCTTTTTCTTTTCCCAAATGCCCCAATTTTTCCCTTCTAACCCCTACTAGAACATCACTTCTATTTTTCCTAAATCAACCCTCTTAAAGTGATTATTGTTTCATAATTACCCCTTTCCATTTATCAATTATGGTATTACCAATTTTTACGTAAGTAACTAACTTGATATAATTTATATCTATTAAATGTACAACTAGCAATGCACTACTTACAACTAGGAGTACACATCTTCTCACACATATATATACACATACACACATACTCATACTTACATATATATATATATATACACGCATACGCATATGTGTATGTATACATATTTGATTTTTACCATACTATTATTACTTAACATTTTTGGGGTGTTACAAGTCTACCCCCCTTAAAGAGGTTTCGATCCCGAAACCTAGATACGTACCGAATAGAGCTGGATAGTGTCTCCGCATTTCCTCCTCGGATTCCCACGTGAGATCCGAACCTTTCCGATGTTGCCATTGAACCAAGACTTGGTTTATGGTCTTGTTTCGTAACCGCTTCACCTTGAAATCTCGTATAGCTACCGGTTTCTCTACATAATTCAACTTGTCGTCTATCTCTATATCCTCAAGAGGCACGTACGCGGTTTCATCCGCGAGACACTTCCGTAATTGGGACACATGGAAAGTGTCATGGATCCCATTCAAGGATGACGGTAGCTCCAACCGGTAAGCCACTTGCCCGACTCGTGCCAAAATTTTTAATGGCCCAATATAACGTGGGCCAAACTTCCCTCATTTACGAAATCTAATGATGCCCTTCCAAGGGGAGACTTTTAATAACACAAAATCTCCCACTTGAAATTCGATCGGGCGTCTTCTACGATCCGCATAAGCCTTCTGTCAGTCTTGGGCGGCTTGAATTCTAGCCCGTATCTGGCTAATTTTCTCGTTAGTGAGGGCCACTAGATCATTTGGAGCCAATTCTCGCTGACCCACTTCCCCCCAACATACCGGGGTTCTACATTTTCTCCCATATAGCATCTCAAATGGTGCCATTTGGATGCTACTGTTTTAACTGTTATTATAAGAGAATTCCACTAATGGTAAGTGTTCATCCCAACTCCCCCCAAAGTCTAAGACACATGCCCTCAACATATCTATGAGGGTCTGGATGGTCCTCTCGGTTTGCCCATCCGTTTGAGGGTGGTAGGTGGTACTAACTAACAACTTTGTACCCATTTCTTCTTGAAACCTCCTCCAATACTGGGATGTGAATCGGGTATCCCAATATGACACGATGGTCATGGGTACACCGTGCCGGGATACAATCTCGTTAATATAAACTTCCGCCATCCTTTCGGAGGTGTAGGCCTCCCTAATAGCCAAAAAGTGTGCGCCTTTTGTGAGCCGGTCTACCACTACCCAGATTGCATCATAACCCTTCCTTGTCTTTGGCAATTTTGTCACAAGATCCATGGTTATCTCCTCCCACCTCCACACCGGTACCTCAAGTGACTGTAGCTTCCCATAAGGCTTTTGGTGTTCGTCTTTGACTTGTGAACATGTCAAACATTTCTCCACATATTTGGCGATGTCACGCTTCATTCCCAGCCACCAATAGTCTTTCTTTAGATCCCGATACATCTTGGTCGCCCCCGGGTGGATTGAGAACCGGGACTTGTGGGCTTTGTCAAGTAGTGAAGCCTTGACTTCACATGTCCAAGGAACCCATACCCGCCCGTACCGGGTCTTCATCCCATCCGCATTTTCTTCGAACTTTTCTATCATTCCTTTCATTCTTATCTTCTTCGGATCATTGGCTTGCAAAGCCTCAACTTGGGCCTTTCGTATCTCACCCAATAGGGTAGGTGTAATTACTACACCCAATGCCTTAACTTGAACCGGGGGTGGGTATTCCTTCCGACTCAGGGCATCGGCCACCACATTGGCCTTACCCGGGTGGTACACGATATCACAATCATAATCTTTGATCAATTCTAGCCACCTCCGTTGTCTTATGTTGAGATCTTTCTGTTCGAAGAAATACTTGAGGCTTTTGTGATCGGAATATATGGTCCATTTTGTCCCATACAGATAATGCCTCCAGATTTTCAACGCGAACACTACGGCCCCCAATTCCAAATCGTGGGTTGGGTAATTACATTCATGGGGTTTGAGTTGCCTTGATGCGTAGGCGATGACTTTCCCCTGTTGCATCAAGACACACCCAAACCCTTGATGGGAGGCATCCGTATAAACCACAAAGTCATCCGACCCTTCTGGCAAGGTCAGAACTGGCGAACTAGACAACTTCTCTTTCAACACTCGGAAGGCTCTTTCTTGGTCTTCGCCCCAAACGAACTTTTCATTCTTCTTTGTCATCCGTGTCAGAGGTAGGGCTACCTTTGAAAAATCTTGGATGAATCTTCTATAATAACCGGCTAGGCCCAGAAAACTTCGAATTTCACTCGGGTTCTTAGGAGGAACCCATTCCACCACTGCCTTTACTTTCGAAGGGTCGGCAGAAATGCCCCATTCATTCACCACGCGTCCCAAAAACTGGACTTCCCTCAACCAAAAGGCACACTTAGAAAATTTAGCATAAAGCTTTTCCTTTCTAAGCATCTCAAGGACTTCCCGTAGGTAATCCGCGTGATCCGATTCACTTTGGGAGTAAATCAAAATGTCATCTATAAACACTATCACAAAACGATCCAACATTGAACGACAAACCCGATTCATTAAATCCATGAATGCGGCCGGAGCATTTGTCAACCCGAAGGACATTACTAAGAACTCGTAATGCCCATACCGAGTTCATGTTAACTTTATTACACCTTATTTACTATCAAAATAAGTCTTAAAAACCTGTTTTAAATCAGATTTAGAAATTTATCTTTTAAAGCTTAGTTCTTGGCGTTTTAAGCCGAAAAATGGGTTCCGATCATACATGCAAGGTTTCCCAATCATGTACATCCTATCAAAACTTGTTTTGCACAAATTTAGGTTCATAAAATCCATCCAAATATTATTATATTCAGACCTGAGTTTATAATTATAATCACCCAAACTTGACACTAATAATACCCATTTCAAGTCTAAACCTACTAACAAGTTACATTTCACCTATCTCATCAAAATCCCATTTATGTAAGCTATGAATAAGGTCATTATATAATAAATTTCCAGATTTGATTCACCTACAAAAATCCTCTGGCATGAAGTTAAAAACAAAGGATCTTAATCATCCACATATCAAGAACAACAAACAAACATTCCAAGAACTCATACCTACACACACACACAATCACACACACACATACATACTCAGGCATACATACAAACACATACATACTCATTCTCCTTTCATTTCCCCATTAGTTTTAGTTTGGAAAACCCTTGTTTATTTGGTGAATACTTGTTTAAAAACTGAAAATAATAAAAGTTTTGTTATAGTTTGATCATGTACTCATCTTTGTAAGAAACTTGTGGGCTTTAGCTTCTATAAATTGTATTTCTTGAACCATTAAACCTTCTAATCACCCAAGAGGTTAAAACCTTCAAGTATTCTTGCACATTTTGATGATAATATGAACATAATGTGAAGAATAGTGGGGATGGGGAGGGTTTTCGGTTGGGAAGAGGAGAGTAAAGGAAGATGGATGGTTTTTGGTAGAGTGTTTGAGTGAGATGGAGTGTAAGTAATGTTGTGTCTTGGGATGGCACATATTAATAACAAATGATTATAAGTAATATTAATAATAATATTAATAACCATATATTATGAGAGAGAGAGAGGGGGAGGGGCGGACGAGAGGGGGGGTTGGGTGTATTATTTTATTTTATTTTTATAAAAACTTTAACATAATACCCACAATCTAACATTTTATAAACACCTACAACATTAAAAATTTAAGGTTTTTACCCCTTTAGCCATTAACAATATTTCCCAATAAAATTATTCATTTCGGACTATCTAAGTCCTACTGCAGGTTTCCCCATCGTACCGAGTCTCAGTTTCGCGTCATAGTTTCAAAAACGCGCAACTACTGGACTTGGACAATTTAGAAATCACCATTTAATCCATCCATTATTCTCAAGTAATCATATCTATCCATAAAATATCATGTCATGTCGATTCACGCATTACGATTTAAGTAGACTTTCTACCGTTAGTCGGGTCGTCACCAAGATTTAACACGGTAATTTATCACTATGTGATCCGGGACCACTAAAATTCCCAATAATTTCCCACAATATTTATATGGGATAATATTTTCTAATTATCGCCAAATCAAATCTAACACATCATATGCAATCATATTTATAGTTATTATACTCGTACGGATAGTACCTGGCTTTTTACCAGTTGTCACAGTCTCCCCTTGTTTCAGAAATTTCGTCCTCGAAATTTTCGTTTAGTCACTACTGATTTCGATGGAAACAAGTGAGGGTACTTCAGTTTCATTTGGTCTTCCCTTTCCCATGTGAACTCGGGTCCACGCTTAGAATTCCATCTAACTTTGACCAACTTGATTTTACTCCTTCTCAACTTTCGGTTTTTCTAATCCGTGACTTCAACACGTTCTTCAACAAAACGTAACCTGTTATCAATTTTTACTTCCTTTGAAGGAATAACTAACGTTTCATCTGTCAAACATTTCTTCAAGTTGCAAACATGAAATACATCGGGAACGCCTGATAGTTTTTGCGGTAGCTTTAGTCGATATGTAACGGGACCTACCCTTGCTACAATCCTAAAGGGTCCAATGTAGCGAGGGCTAAGCTTTCCTTGCTTACCAAATCTAATAACCCCTTTCCAAGGCGAGACTTTTAACATTACTCTATCTCCCACTTGGAATTCCAATGGTTTTCTTCTGTTATCCGCTTAACTCTTCTGTCTATGCCTTGCAGCTTTTAATCTATCTCTTATATGCAAAATCTTGTCTGTAGTTTCCTGGATTATCTCTGGGCCAGTTAAACATTTATCTCCCATTTCTGCCCAACAAAGAGGTGAACAACACTTTCTATCGTACAGGGCTTCGAAGGGTACGACGTTGATACTGGAGTGATAACTATTATTGTAGGAAAACTCAACTAAAGGAAGGTGAGCGTCTCAATTTCCTCCAAAATCAATTGCGCATGTTCGTAACAAATCTTCAAGTGTTTGAATGGTCCTTTCGCTTTGACCATCTGTCTGGGGATGGTAAGCCGTACTCATATCCAATCGCGTTCCCAGTGCGTCATGCAATGACTGCCAAAACCTTGATACAAATCGACCATCTCGATCGAAAATAATCGATATTGGAACACCATGCCTAGAAACTACCTCTTTTAGATAAATACGAGTTAACTTCTCAATATATAGGTTCCCCTAATCGGTAGAAAATGTGCGGACTACCCAGATGGCATCATGACCACTTGATGTTCGGGGTAATTTCATAATAAAGTCCATTGAAATACATTCCCATTTCCATTGAGGAATTTCCGGTTGTTGTTGCAATCCAGAACGCTTTTGATATTCGGCTTTAACCTTCGCACAAGTTAAACACCTACTAACATAAGCTGCTATTTCTCCTTTCATGCTCGGCCACCAGTAAAGTTCTTTCAAGTCTTTATACATCTTGTTAAAACCAGGGTGTATTGAGTACTTAGATTTATGGGCTTCATCCATAACCAGCTCACGCATGCCACCCCTTATTTGGTACCCAAACACGATCCATGAAATACATTACTCCATCGGCCTTCGGATTCACATCTTTTATCATCTTGAAAAGACATTCTTTCTTTAGGTTCTCTTCCTTCAAAGCTTCTTGTTGTGCTTCTTTAATTTGAGCCATGAGGCTCGAATGGATTGTCAAACCCAGCGCGCGAACACGCAACGGTTTAACTCTCTCTTTTCTGCTTAAAGCATCCGCCACAATGTTTGATTTTCCAGGATGATAACGAATCTCACAATCATAATCATTGACTAACTCGACTCATCTTCGCTGCCTCATATTGAGCTCCTTTTGGTCAAAGATATGTTGAAGACTTTTATGGTCCGTAATGACTGTGCATTTAGTACCATATAGGTAGTGTCTCCATATCTTGAGCGCAAAGATTATTGCTCCTAACTCCAAGTCATGCGTTGTATAGTTCTTCTCATGCACTTTGAGTTGTCTCGATGCATATGCTATGACTTTATCATTCTACATTAGTACACATCCCAACCCTTGATGCGAAGCGTCACAATATACAACGAACCCATCATTTCCATCTGGAAGAGATAATATCGGTGCACTACACAACTTTTGCTTGAGAAGCTAGAAGGCTTCTTCTTACTTTTCTGTCCATTCAAACTTGCGGTCTCTTTGGGTTAATAGCGTCAAAGGCTGTGCTATCTTGGAGAAATTACCAATGAATCGTCAGTAATATCCTACCAAACCCACAAATTGACGTATCTCTGTGGGAGATTTTGGTGTATTCCAATCCTTAATTGCTTTGATTTTTGCTGGATCCACCTTAACGCCTTTCTCGTTAATAATATGACCTAAGAAATGAACTTCTCAAATCCAAAACTCACATTTCAAAAAATTCGCGAATAACTTCTCCCTTTTTAACAATTCCAAAATGAGTCTTAAACGCTGTTCATGTTCTTCCTTAGTTTGTGAATAGATAAGTATGTCATCAATAATTACTATAAAAAACTTATCTAAGTAAGGTTTACACACTCTATTCATTAGATCCATAAACACTGCTAGAGCGTTGGTTAGACCAAATAGCATAACTAGAAACTCATAATGACCATATCGCGTCCTAAAAGCGGTCTTTGGAATGTCTTCTTCTACAATTCTCAGCTGATGATAACCAGATCTAAGATCGATTTTTTAGTAAAAACTTGATCCTTTCAACAGATCAAACAAATCATCGATTCTTTATTGTGAGTTTGTTCAACTCCCTATAATCAATACACATTCTAAAGGTTCCGTCTTTCTTCTTGACAAACAACATTGGTGCTCCCCAAGGAGAATAACTTGGTCTGATGAAACCTTTATCCAACAACTCCTGTAATTGGTTTGAAAGTTCTTGCATTTCAGAAGGTGCTAGTCGATAAGGGGACTTAGCGACTGGTGCGGCACCTGGCAAAAGATCTATTCTGAACTCTAATTGCCTTGTAGGCGGTAATCCGGTAAAATCCTCTGGAAAACTTCAGGGTATTCCCTAACTACCGGAATGTCTTCAAGCTTCTTTTCCTCAACCTTGGTGTTAACAACACTTGCTAAAAATGTTGGGTAACCCTTCCGTAGAAACTTCTGTGCCTTCATTACATTAATCAGTTTTAAAGACTTCTTCTCAGTCTCACCACGCATGATCAGAATCTCGCTATTCGAAACCGGATGCGGACTAACTTCTCGCGACAAATCACTTTCGCTCGATTCGTAGATAACCAATCCATTCCTATGACAATATCGAAACTTCCTAATTCTACTGGCAAAAGGTCTATGCTAAACACATGACTTTCGAGTTGTAAGGTACAACCTTTAATTATCTTGCGGGCTTCAATTATTTTACCATTTGCCAGTTCTATAGAATAACTTTTATCGATTTCGTTTGATTTCGAACCTAATAACGGTTCAAATTTCTTCGAAACAAACTCATATCGGCTCCGGTATCAAATAAAATAGATGCAAGTTGGTTATTGACAAGAAACGTACCGGTAACAACTATAGGATCCTGCGGGCTGCTTCCGTGTTCATCTCAAAAGCCCTGCCCCTTGCATTCGTTCCACGAAGCTTCGGGCACTCCCTCTTGAAATGTCCTACCACACCACATTCATAACATCCCTGGTCGCCCTTGCCGGTTCCTGTAACAGAAGGAAGTTTCGCTCTACACATCGGGGCTGAATGCCCGTACCGACCACACCTCTCACAAAGAACCACCTTGCAACAACCAGTATGCTTAGTGTTGCATTTCTCGCACATAGGTGTTGCCTCTTCCACCTTCTTGCCTTCACTGGTGGTGGTCACATAGAGCTTCCCCGAATCACGACTCCTACCCTTCTTACTTCCAGACGACTTCGTAGACCTTTCGAACCTTTTCCTTTTCTTCCCGGACAGCAACACTTCCGACTCAGGAGTCTTCTCCACCACATCCGATGCTTTCTTGCCATTTCACTTTTCTTAACCAACGTTCCCATCCTAATCGCATTGTCAGTCAAGGAGTTTGCTAGAGATATAGCGCTCTGCATCGTGGTTGGTCTAGAAGATGATACCATACCTCTAATCTTTGGTGCCAAACCCCAAATGTATCTTTCAATACGAACATAATCTGGTGTAACCAATCGTGGAACCAATCTGGCTAATTCATTGAACCTAGTAGTGTAAGCTTTAACCTCTGCTCCCTTCATAGAAAGTATCCAGAATTCGGTCTCAATTTTCTTCATTTCACAACGTGGACAATATTCTCTCAACAACATATCCTTCAGTTCGTTCCACGAAAGACCATATGCGGCTTCTTCTCCCAAAGCTTGCACTTGCGTATTCCACCATGTGAGAGCATCATCAAGAAAAGAGCAAACATCGTACTTAACCTTTTGGGTAGCAGAACAGTTACTGATCATCATGACCGATTCCGTCTTCTCGATCCATCTAATAATATCTAGTGGAACTTCCGCTCCAAAAAACGTTTGAGGATGGCAAGACTGAAACGTCTTATAAGTGCAACCTGCTTCTGTGTTTCCTGTTTCATTTAAGTAAGCCTTAGCTATTATTTGATCTACAATCAAAACAATAACTTAATGAAACATTAATCCAATCCCAAAGGTTTTTACCTGATGAACTCCCAATATTGACCCGTTCTCTAGGTCCTCCTGCGGCTGCACCACCAGGCGTACTTCCTCCTGGAGCACCTCCACCGGCTGCGCCACCACTTGGTGCGCCGCCACCGGGTGCGCCACTACCTCTGCCTCGGGCCTCTCGTTGGTCGAATACGAAATTCACCTGCTGAGCTATCATTCTTGCTAACTGCTCATTTGAAACTGGGAGTGATGACCCTCCTGCATCTGCGCCTGCTCTCGTAACGGGTGCCATGATCCTTTTTCTATATATTTAGGAAATAAATATACATAAGAATGATTTAAGAACCGTCCTTATTACGTATCATAAATCACTTCTCATGATGTATACACAAATTGGGTAATTCATAATAAAATCATCAGTCACCCTTAACGATCAAAGCGTAGCAAAGATAACATTCATTCAACAATAAAGGAAAGATAATATCCATTAAGCATGGTTACAACATTATCACAATAAACCAAAATAAACCATCAGATTGCTTGTTCACTGTTTACATGGATCATACAACTAAACATCAAATTGTTTTAGGAGATTGTACTAAACAACGTGGTAGATCAACCACCATACTGACAAGCAAATCTGAATACAACTAAAAGATAGGGCCTATCATGCCCATGACCAACATCAGAATCACAATCAGGGAGCCTTGCCCCCACGAAGGGCAGACGCTGTCACCAATAAAACCATCAATGCCAAAGTCATCGTAGCACTGTGTACTTCTTCTGCTGCCACCAAACGTTGCTCTAAACCCACCATGCTAGACTCGGTTTCCTCTACTTTGGCTTCACTTTCCACCAGCTTCTTCTGAGCATCCCCCATTTCTTCCTGAACCACATGTAACCTGGACTCCAATTTTTCAATCCTAGCCAACTGTCTGTCTCGTGCCTGGTTATCAGTGATCGAATACTCCTCTACGAAGACATCCTATCTTCCATCCCATCAACCCTACTATCCATGCCTCCAATCCTATCATCCAGAGACGCAATCTGCTCATCCAGTGAGTCCATCCTACCACCCATGCCTTCCCTATGTTGCTCAGACCTAACAACCTTGTGCGGAAGCATATCAGTCCTCCTGTCTAAGGATGCATGCCTATCCTGAAGCTGAGATATCCTGTGCTCTGTGCGAGCTCCTCTAGCTGCTAGTGTAGCTACTGTAAGTGCCACGGGCTCACCTGTTAACACTAGAGTGTCTGCTGCCGATGAAGACTCACCCAACTCATAAGTGCGGGGTATGCCTTCGATCTCTGCCCAATCCTTTAGCTTCTTAGGCAACCATTCCCAACCAACCAACTCAACCTTTCTGATCTTAGCACTTTAGATGACTGTCCCTTGAAATCCACCGGTCGCTTGCTTATGGGTAACGCAGTAACCGCTTGAGTAGTGACCTCAGTAACTCTGGGTTGTGGTATGTTCGTCCTAAACATAGCGAAGAGACCATCATTTCTAGGCTCGGATGGCAACATGAAATCCGGTATAGGCTGCCCAGTAAGAGGTGCGCTAACCACATGCTCCGTGCCCTCAGCTGGTGCAATCATAGGCTCAACTACTGCTGGAGCATCTACCTCTTGTCCCATTGCAGCTGGTGCTACTAGTACAGGATTATACGGATCCTGTCGCGGCTCGCTGTCTGTACTGGGTAAACTAACGTGTGAAGTAACCATTATCTGTGACAAGTATATCCGTACTAGATAAGTATATAACTTTATATTATAACTAAATCACTTAGTCACAAATAATTACATATTATCACATAATCCTTTCTAAGTCTTATTTTTCTAAGGTACTTTATGCGATGCATTCTAGGTCTTGACATTAATCATAAATGTTCGAGAGCTTTTATGGTTGTAGAGTTGACTAGTAATTCCTACTTGTCGATAACCATCGCTCTGATACCAACTTCTGTCACACCTTGATAGCGCACAGCGGAAAGGAAGTCGTGAGGTAACGGAAGTTGTTACCACAAAGTTTAGCGGATCACATGAAGTTACGTGTGGACATCTTTCTAACACCCTCTAGTGAAACATTGTCTTAAATTTCGTGGTTAACGAAAGTTGTTAAATACAAGAAAAACATGTTTTACCAAGATGAAGCGAAATTCAAAGTTAATATTGTTTTACAAAACACAACAAAAACATAGTTTTTGATAATATTATTTGGTCCCAACATCATGTCCACCGAAGTGCCTAGCCAAACCACTCTCTAATAACCTATGCATCGATACCTGAAAACATGCTTAAAAACATCAACATCATGTTAGCGAGTTCACAGGTTTAAGTGCAATAATAAACTTTCAAGTTTAATAGTAACGTATGATCGATTATCACTAAAATAGAACCAAGTAGACTCGCGAGAATCTACAGGTATGATGTATCCTAAGGCTCCTATTCAAACCATAACTTTGTTCCCGTGGTGACCTCTAGTCCAAGAGGAGCTTTTTGGAGGTTATGTTCATTTTTCATTCAGATTCGGCTAAATTCAATCATGAAAGCGGGGGCGTCAACCAAATAGATCTATAACATAAACAATTGCTCTAGACCAAGAGCTAATGATTAAGAAGTGCTAGGAGTGTGTCAACCTGCCGGGACACTAGTGTCACGAAAACGTTCCCACCGGTGCACAATCCTAAGGCCATCAAATGTTCTATATTTATAGTCTAATGAATCATACAAGCATGTTAATCCCCCGATTTATAAAACGTTCAAAAACATTTAAAAAGAAAAGGGGTCGTGAACTCACCTCAATGCAACAATCCTGAGTATTTTCCAATCCCGATTTACAATCTTTCACCTATTCACCTCCCATACCGTAGGGCCAATTCAGTAATCCTACTAAGTATAATTAAGTTATTCACAAAATTACTTCGACTTAGTAAACCAATAATACCGAATTCTAGTTATCCCTTACCCTGTTAACCCCATTGGTGACTTTCAATGGTGACTTTCAGGGCATAGTTTTGCACTGTAAGCGTCCCTTATCAAGGTAAACATATAATGTTCGTTGATTAGTCATTATTATACTACATTTTACACTTACAGAATGATTTAGCATCAGATCTATATGCATGCATTTCAAGTGATCAAATTCCTCAAAATCGTGTATTTTGACGCGTCTTTTGCAAATATTCTTAAGTTTTTGCCTTAGGTATTTTATGTTAACTTTATTACACCTTATTTATCATCAAAATAAGTCTTAAAAACCTGTTTTAAATCAGCTTTAGAAATTTACCTTTTAAAGCTTAGTTCTTGGCTTTTTAAGCCGAAAAATGGGTTCCGATCGTACATGCAAGGTTTCCCAATCATGTAGATCCTATCAAAACTTGTTTTGCACTAATTTAGGTTCATAAAATCCATCCAAATGTTATTATATTCAGACCTGAGTTTATGATTATAATCACCCAAAACTTGACACTAATAATACCCATTTCAAGTCTAAACCTACTAACAAGTTACATTTCACCTATCTCATCAAAATCCCATTTATGTAAGCTATGAATAAGGTCATTATATAATAAATTTCCAGATTTGATTCACCTACAAAAATCCTCTTGCATGAGTTAAAAACAAAGGATCTTAATCATCCACACATCAAGAACAACAAACAAACATTCCAAGAACTCATACCCCCCCCCCCACACACACACACGGTCACACACACAGATACATACATACTCACGTATACATACAAACACATACATACTCATTCTCCTTTTATTTCCCCATTAGTTTTAGTTTGGAAAACCCTTGTTTATTTGGTGAATACTTGTTTAAAAACTGAAAATAATATAAAGTTTTGTTATAGTTTGATCATGTACTCACCTTTGTAAGAAACTTGTGGGCTTTAGCTTCTAAAACTTGTATTTCTTGAACCTTTAAACCTTCTAATCACCCAAGAGGCTAAAACCTTTAAGTATTCTTGCACATTTTGATGATAATATGAACAAAATGTGAAGAATAGTGGGGATGGGGAGGGTTTTCGGTTGGGAAGAGGAAAGAAAGGAAGATGGATGGTTTTTGGTAGAGTGTTTGAGTGAGAGAGAGTGAGATGGAGTGTAAGTAGTGTTGTGTCTTGGGATGGCACATATTAATAACAAATGATTATAAGTAATAATAATAATAATAATAATAATAATAATAATAATAATAATAATAATAACCATATATTGTGAGAGAGAGGGGGAGGGGCGGACGAGAGAGGGGGGGTTGGGTGTATTATTATTTTTTTTTTATAAAAACTTTAACATAATACCCACAATCTAACATTTTATAAACACCTACAACATTAAATATTTAAGGTTTTTACCCCTTTAGCCATTAACAATATTCCCCAATAAAATTATTCATTTCGGACTATCTAAGTCCTATTGGAGGTTTCCCCGTCGTACCGGGTCTCCGTTTCGCGTCATAGTTTCTAAAACGCGCAACTACTAAACTTGGACAATTTAGAAATCACCATTTGATCCCTCCATTATTCTCAAGTAATCATATCTATCCATAAAATATCATGTCATGTCGATTCACGCATTATGATCTAACTAGACTTTCTACTGTTAGTCGGGTCGTCACCAATGTTTAACACGGTAATTTATCACTATCTGATACGGGACCACTAAAATTCCCAATAATTTCCCACAATATTTATATCCGATAATATTTTCTAATTATCGCCAAATCAAATCTAACACATAATATGCAATCATATTTACAGTTATTATACTCGTACGGATAGTACATGGGTTTTTACCGGTTCTCACAGCTTTTGCCTAGGCTATGCCTGAGATCTGGAGGATCTTAATGGCATTCAGCTTCAAATTGGAGACCTATCATATATATATATATATATATATATATATAAGTTGAAAACACACGGGTCAAGCCGTTATGTTCTTCAGCTTATCAATAAAGATCCTCCTTTCCTGTATAATGTCATAAGATCTGATAGGCCTTGGAAGTCCAAGTTTTTCTTTGTGAGAAGGGATTCTATTCCTTATGGGGATGATATCCCTATGTCTTGGTTAAAAAGTGATAAATGTTATTTTAGATTAAGGAAAAGTAATAAAGACATCCTGAGGATGTTACTGATATTAAAATATTTGTGTTTTACAGGTGCTTGCTTTGCAAAACTTGTTAGTCCTTTAGACGACGCTTTTATCAGGCATAAGGAAGTAATAGAGTTACCTCCCTTAGCAAGGACTTTCGAAGGAGAAGAGAGTCTTACTACAAGCCAAGCTATTGAAATGCCTGGTAAGTTTCACCTGTTACATCCTGAGGATGTTTTTGTCTTGAATTTCTGTATTCCTGTATAAACCTGTATTTTTCACCTTTTTCAACAAAGAAACCTGCCTTCTTTGACCTTGATGAAATTGACAGCCTGGATGTCAAGGCTCCCAAGATCACTTCACCCTCCAGCTCCAGAATGACAAGCCTTCCTCCTGCACCTAAGCTAAGGCCCAGGCTTCTTCCAAGAAGAGGAAGGCTGCCACCAGCTCTACACAGGAGACCTCTCCCTTTGAGGGTCTTAGCTGTGATGATATCTTGGGGGCAGGATTTCTCAGTTTACTCTCCAGGTATACTACTATCCTGAGGATGGCAACAATAATTTTCCAATATATATATCATGAATATTATACTTATCTGTTTCATTTGTATTGTAGGGACATGAATATCTCTTGAAGTCCCTGGATGATGTCGCCAAAGAGCTCAATGACACTAAGTCCAAGCTTGAGGATGCGAAGAAAGCAGCTCATGACAAGGGCAAACAGCTTGAGAAGAAACTGGCTAAGGTAGAGGCTGAGCTAAAGCTGGTGAAATCTGCTTAAGCCAAGACTGTGCAGGGTCATGAAAAGGAGATGGATGAGTACAGGCAAGGTCTTGTGAAGTCCGCCACAATCTCAGTTCTCCAGGCTAGGATAAGGATGGCCTTGCAGGCTAAGGATCCCAATTTCAAATTAGAGGATTGGGATGTTGAAGCCTGGCAGGAGAAGATCAGAGCTCTAGGTGGAAAAGAGGTGGTACTTGAACCTAATCCAGCTGCTGATCCTGAGGGTGCAGCTAAGGAGCCTGAAGTGAAGGAAGCTGAGGTGGCTAAGGAGTTTCAGGTGGAGGAAACCAGTGGGCAATGAAGGATGTGATGACTAGGCCTGAGCCCACTTTTTTTTAGAATGTTATGTGGTTGTTTTTTCGATGGTTGGTTTGTAAACAATTTGAACAATTTACTTTTATATTTGTACGAACAATGAAAGGTTTTGGGGTGGAGGGATCTTGTAAAAAGTATTTATCCCTTTTCAAGAAAGGATTAACAATTTTTGATAATAACTTGTAAAAAGGTAAGCATAGTTATTATACTAGCGGCAAGGCCTTTATTTAAACTGGGGTCAAGCCCATATGCAATCTTAAGGATAACTGGGTGACAAGACAAAATGTAGCATCTTGAGGATAACTGGTGATAAGGCCAAATGTAGCATCTTAAGGATAACTGGCGACAAGGCCACTGGCGACTAGGCCAAATACGAGAAAGAGACATTGAAAAATGTCTAAACCTTATAGATTCAATGTATACTCCAAAAATGATGAGATTGTCAGCCACTTTTACATGGACTGGTCCCACCATCCTGAAGATATACACGAATAACGTGCGCTCCATGCGGGGTTGCTAACCCAATGTGAAAGGTGAAAACCTTTAAACCTTAGAAAGGTGTTAGACACCTTAACGTAGGAGTGGGTGGCCAACCCTCTATCCATCTTCAGGATGGAACTATAAAATTTCTCAGGATGGACTATTTCTAGACCATGTTTAGTTATAATATCGATGAAATTATTGAAATAAGTTAAAGGTAGATACCTGTATATGGAGATGATTCATCTCTGTCAGCCTTCACCTTCATCTCACCAGTAATCCGAACCATGGTTTCTCTTCTAGAGAGATCAGTCATATGAGTCCTTACACATGGTAGTATCTCAAATGAATTGCATTCCCAGACCTTGGGAGGATTTCTCCTTCCATTGTGGAGAGCCAATATGCTCCTTTGCCATCCTCAGAATCAATTAAGTATGGTCCTTCCCATTTAGGAGCTAACTTGTCATCGCTTGGTTTGGTTGTGTTTTTGAAGGCTTTCTTTAGTACCAAATCCCCTACTTGAAAACTTCTTATCCTTATGTTCTTGTTGTATGCTTTAGCAACCCTTTGTTGATAGGCTGCCATCCTTAATTTAGCAGCATCCCTAAGCTCATCCACAGCCTCCAAATCTTGTAGTAATGCTTCTGAGTTGGTAGTTGCATCCTGAAGATGTCTTCTAGCTGTAGGCATGACCATCTCTATTAGTAGCATTGCTTCTGTTCCACAGATCAAGGAAAAAGGTGTCTGGCCAGTTGCATTCTTGCAGGTGGTTCTATCAGCCCAAAGTACAAATGGAAGTTCTTCTGCCCATTTCCCTTTCTTTTCTCCAAGCTTCTTTTTCAAGTTAATGACGATGATTTTATTGGAGGATTCTACTTGTCCATTAGCTTGAGGATGGACAGGTGTTGAGGTTATCATCTTGATTCCCCAGCTTTCACAAAAATTGGTTGTCCTTTTGCTAATAAACTGAGAACCGTTGTCACAAATGATTTCAGCTGGCACACCAAATCTTGTTAGGATGTTCCTCTTGATGAAGGACACTACTTCTTTATCTCTGACTTGTACAAATGCTTCGGCTTCAATACATTTTAAGAAGTAATCGGTCATTACTAACATAAATACCTTTTCACCCGGAGCTTTGGGTAGTTTCCCTACTATGTCCATTCCCCATTTCATGAAAGGCCATGGTGAGATAATAGGGTGTAAAGGTTCAGCAAGCTGGTGAAGGATGTTGCTATGTCTTTGACATGGATCACATTTTTTAGAATATAACATGGCATCCTTCTTCATGGTTGGCCAGTAGTATCCTGTTCTTAAAGTCTTCGAATAGAGAGATCTTCCTCCTGTTTGGTTTCCACAATCTCCTTCGTGGATATCCTTGAGAACTTCATTTGCTTCTTCCTTGTGGAGGCATCTCAAGTATGGACCTGCAAGAGATTTTCTATACAAAACATTGTCTATAATGGTAAATTTCGATACCTTCATCTTGAAAGCTTTTGCATTTTCTCCATCAGGGATGACATCTTCTTCTAAATATTTTACTATAGGAGTCATCCAAGATGAATCATCTTGAGTCTGAGTGGCTAGAACAGTGTTATCCTCAGGATGTACATTTTTATCCTTAGGATGTGCATTACTATCATCAGGATGCCACGCTTCAATTGCTGGCTTTAGAATGTGAATAATGGGAATTTGGGATCCTTTTGGTAAATTTAAGGAAGATCCCAGATTAGCCAAGGCATCAGCTTCAACATTTTCTTCCCTATTTCAAGATAAATGGCTAATTTTTGACCAGTTACTGCATAAGATCCATTAAAATGATTAGTAATCAATAAGGAATCAACAAATACTTCTAAGTTTATAACATGCATATCTCTAGCAAGTTGTAAACCAGCAATGAGAACTTCATACTCTACCTCATTATTGGTTGGTTGAAATGCACATCTAATAGCATGGGGTATTATGTCCCCTTGTGGCGATTTTAGTACTATTCCTAACCCGGTACCTCTTGTATTTGAAGCACCATCAATGTATAGAGTCCATTTTTCAAAATTTTTGTTTTATTGTTGTACTTCAGACTCTACATCACTTAGGATGTCACTACGAAAATCAGCCACAAAATCTGCTAGAGCCTGTGATTTGATTGCATTTCTAGGTTCATATACCAAGTCAAAAGCACTCAATTTTACTGAACACTTTGCCATTCTTCCAGACATTTCAGGTTTTCTAAGTACATTCTTAATAGGATAATTAGTTTGAACATGTATTTTATGTGTTTCAAAATAGTGCCTTAACTTGGTAGATGCCATTATTAAAGCTAAGATAAGTTTTTCAAGATGTGAATACCTAGTTTCAGCATCTAGTAGAGTTTTACTTACATAATAGACAGGATGTTGTTGCCCTTTGAAGTCCTTTACAAGACTGCACTTATTGCATTCCCAGAAACTGCAAGGTATAGCTTGAGGGGTTCTCCATCCTCGGGTTTCATCAGGAGTGGAGTTGCTGCAAGATACTCCTTCAGCTTCTTCAATGCTTCCTCATGCCTCTGTCCCCAGTCGAATTTATTATTCTTCTTCAGGATGTCATAGAACTCCTTGCATTTTTTGAGGATTTCGAGATGAATCTGTTCAGAGCTGCTATCCTGCCAGTTAGCCTTTGTATATCCTTGATATTTCTTAGGGATTTGAGATCAAGGATGGCCTTTAATTGTTTAGGACTGGCTTCTATCCCTCTTTTGGTTACTAAGTATCCAAGAAACTTTCCAGCTCCAACTCCAAAATGACATTTTGCTGGATTTAACTTCATATTGTAGGCATCCAGGATGTCAAAGGCTTCTTTGAGATCCTAAAGATGATTTTCTGCTTTCTTGGATTTTACCACCATGTCATCAATGTAGACCTCCATTGTGTCCCCAATCTTTTCCTTAAACATCATGTTCACTAGCCTTTGGTAGGTTGCACCTTCATTTTTTTAGTCCGAATGGCATAGCTATATAACAATATATACCTAATGGGGTCATGAATGTCGTATCCTCTAGGTCATCTGGTTCCATTTGGATTTGTTGGAATCCTGAAGGATGCATCCATGAATATCAGCATCTCGTGGCCTGCTGTAGCATCCACCATCGAATCTATGTGTGGCAATGGAAATGGGTCCTTAGGGCAGGCTTTGTTGAGGTCTGTGTAGTCTACACACACTCTCCATTTCCCATTTTTCTTTTGTACCACTACCACGTTTGCCAGCCATCTTGGGAATTTCACTTCCCTAATCATCTTGGATTTAAGCAGCCTGTCCACCTCTTCTTGTATAATGGCATTTCTTTCTGGTGCAAACTTTCTTCGTTTCTGCTGGATGGGTTTGAAGCTCTTATCAATCCCAAGTTTGTTGGTAATGACATCCTTAGAGATGCCAGTCATATCTTCATGCTTCCATGCAAAGGTAGACATCCTGCATTTAAAAAATGAAATTAGTGATTGTTCCATGTCATGAGGAATATTCTTACCAATCTGCACAGTGATATCCTTGTTATTGTCGTCGAGACAGACGGCTTTTTCATCCTGGTCAGGATGTGCTTTGACATCCTGAGGATGGCACTGTGCATCCTTCTGTAATTGCTATGCTTGTCGTGATCGCTGTTGACTTTAACAACTCCCCATGGTGTAGGTAACATTACACACTGGTGATATGTTGAAGGGACAACCTTCATGTCATGTATCCAGGGTCTTCCCAGGATGACATTATAGCAGGATACGGAATCTATCACACAGAATCTCTAGATAGAATTCACTCCCTCTACATATACCGGTAGCTTGATGTCACCCACAGTACTCTTTGTTTCCCCACTGAAGCCCACCAGGACTGACGATCTGGAAACTATTTTAGATTCCGAGATGTTCATTCTTTTAAGGGCTTCTAGCTGGATTATATTCACTGAGCTCCCACCATCTACAAGGATCCTGCGAACAAAGTGATTAGCAATATATAAAGTTATAACTAAACCATCATGATGAGGGTCAAGAATATTCTCCGGTCTTCTTCCTCAAAGCTGGTCACTTTAGAGGTTGTCAGGATGGTCGTCTTCATGGGTCTCTCTCCTTTTTCTGACTTTGTTTCTCTCGCATGCCTTTTAGCAGCTGAATATGATGTTCCACAGATGTCTGATCCTCCTGAAATAAAGTTGATTATGCCAGCATCCTTAGGTGGGGATGCTGCTCTTTCTGGGATGTTAGTGCCAACCTGAACCCTTGGTTTCTTCTTGCTAAGGAGATCTTTAAGATGGCCTTTGCTCAGAAGATATGCAATCTCCTTTCTCAAGGCGATACAATCTTCAGTGATGTGACCGAAATCTTCGTGGAAGGCACACCATTTTGATTTATCCTTCCATCCTGTCTTGTTATCCTTCTTTTGCCATCTTGCTTTGTCCCTGAGATCCTTCATGGCATACATTAATCCTGTTACATCCACATAAAAACAGTAATCTGATAATTTAGGACATTCATCATCATCGTCATCCTCTACCACATTGAGCTTTTTATTATCGGATCAAGCATATGGTTTATGCTTGTATGGTTCGTATGTGGGAGAAGATTTTCGATTAAGATGGTTATATCTTGAGGGTGATTCTATCCTCTCTTGTATCTTCTTGTCATCCTCAAGTCAGATGAGCCTTAAAGCCCTGTTCCTGGCTTCATCCAAGTTCCTACAAGGATTCATCACCAATTCTTGGTAGAATGGTGAATCTCTTTGCAGTCCCATCTTGAATGCTTGTACTGCCGTCGTGACATCCAGGTTTGGGATGTCAAGTGCTTCCTTTCCAAACCTAGTAATGTACTCTCTTAGTGATTCCCCCTGAGGTTGAGTCACCCTATATAGATCACCTGTCAAACGTTTGAACGTTCGACTACAAGAAAATTGATTGTTAAAAATGTTAATCAAATGTGCAAAAGAAGTAATAGAATAGGGAGGACCACTTAGGAGCCATTTCAAGGCTGGACCAGTGAGAGTTGAACCGAATCCCTTGCATAAGCATGCTTCCTTAAGATTTGCAAGGATTGGATTTATCTCCATCCTTTCCCTATACTGAGCCACATGCTCCTTAGGATCTGTAGATCCATCATAGAGCTTCATGCTTGGAGTTTGAAACCGCTTTGGGATCTCTGCGTCACATATGGTTGGTGCAAACCGAGATACTCTATGGCATGCTGAGGATACTTCGGGGATAGGTTGTACTATCCCTGGTACACTTGATACCATATCCTTAATTTTTGTAGCTCCCTTGCTAGCTGTGGACTTATACCTGTATCCTGCAAAGAAGCAACATCATTAGCAATAAATGTACTAGAACTTAAATTGTTACCGTTATTGTTGTATCCTTGGGATGGTCCAGGTGCATATCCTGGATCCCTGGTGGTTGCCATCCTGGGTGCAGTAGTTGTTTCTGGAGCAGAGAATCCAGTACTCATGGGGATGAAATCTCCTTGATGAACGCCCCCAGAGATGCCAGAATTGAAATCTAACACCCTAGGTTGTAATGGTGTCCCCATGTCTTCAGTCGGTCTCTTTGAGGATGTTTTGAGAGATTGCATTTCTCTCATTATCATCCTGTTGGTCTCCTGCTGTTGTTGCATTTGATCCTTCACCATTGTAAACATGGAAAGTAGTTTGTTGTTCGATAAAAAAATAGGAGGAGCAGATCCAGATGTCTCCACTGTGGATCTAGGTGGAATTTGGGAAGTATAACTTCTTGAGAATGAAGGTGGGGGTGGCAGTGTAGCATTTCTGGTAAAGGTTGAAGATGGCATGGATGAGGAAACAGTTTTCTGGGAAGAAGACATAGTTGTCAAGATTTTGTAAAATGAGTTGTTTTGAAAAAAAGTTTTAACAAAGTTTTTTGTTAAAATAGCACCAGTTGCCCCACGGTGGGCGCCAAATTGTTTTGGTCAAAAATTACTAAGTAGAAATAATTTTGTTTTCCAAATTAGAAAATGTGAGGTGGAGTGCTATAAGTGTTATACAAGCTATTAATTTAGTTATATTCTGAAAATGGTGTATCAGGATGCTAAAGAAGTGAATATATGACAACTATGCTCAGGATGGCAAAGGTAGAATTCGGGATGGTTAGTTATATCCTGAGGATGTAACTGTTGGCAGATTGACAAAGTAGGTTAAGATCAGTTAATGTGAATAAAATGCAACAAAAGAACAACACTCGATGTACGAGGAAAGCCCTTGATCAGTTATAGATCGCCGGCATAAAACCTCAGGAGGAGACTAGGCCCCTGCCTTGTTTGTTAATATTAAAATGATAAAAAGAATTACAACTTTGGATGAATGATTGGACGAGTGTACTAAGATTACAATGATTTGTGTGAGTATTCTAAGTATCAGAGTGTGTGTGTAGTTCTAATGATAGCAATGTGTCCTATATTCGTCAATCATCCCCATTTATATAGTACATGAAAGTAAATAGGAGATCCCATATAATCCGCTGCTTAGTTAAGTCCTTTGAAGACTTCAGGTGACCGTTTGTAGCAGTTTCAACTCAGTTATACGTTGCACCAGCTGTTTCCTAGTTCTTCACCGATATTTAATGCATATCGGTTACAACTTTGACTCCATCCTCGATTTTGGACCTTGGTTTGCAAGAGTTATTCTTCTATCTTTGACTTCTCTGACTGAGTATCATAATATAGACGTTGGAGAGTAATTACGTGTCCATATTATAACTTAGTTGTACATGCAATCATATCATAAAAAGATAATTTTTTAGTCCATCCTCAGGATGTGCACATGTTGAAATATAGTTACATCCTGAAGTCAGTTAAGCCTTTCAGCATCCTGAGGATGCTACACTAGGGATATGAGGAAAAATCATCCTGAGGATTTTCACCACCAACAAGTGCCATCCTGAATCTTTGGCTTCTTCTTGCCTAGGAGATCCTTAAGATGACCTTTGCTCAGAAGATATGATATTTCCTTTCTCAAGGCAATGCAATCTTCAGTAATGTGACCAAAATCTTCATGGAAAGCACACCATTTTGATTTATCCTTCCATCCTGACTTGCCATCCTTCCTAGGCCATCTTGCTTTATCTCCAAGATCCTTCATGGCGTACATTAATCCTGTTACATCCACAGAAAAACAATAATCTGATAGTTTAGGACAATCCTCTTCATCGTCATCCTCAACCACATTGACCTTTTTGTTATCAGGTCTCGCATATGGTTTATGCTTATAAGGTTCATATGTGGCAGTGGATTTTCGATTAGGATTGTTGTATCTTGAGGATGCTTCTACCCTCTCTTGTATCTTCTTATCATCCTCAAGTCGGATGAACCTTAAAGCCCTGTTTCTGACTTCATCCAAGTTCCTACAAGGATTCATCACCAATTCTTGGTAGAAAGGTGAATCTCTTTGTAGTCCCATCTGGAATGCTTGTACTGCCGTCGTGACTTCCAAATTAGGGATGTCAAGTGCTTCCTTTCCAAACCTAGTGATATATTCCCTTGGTGATTCGCCCTGTAGCCGAGTCACCCTGTACAAGTCACTTGTCAAACGTTCAAACGTTCAAACGTTCGGCTACAAGAAAATTGGTTATTAAACATATTAATCAGTAATAGAATAGGGAGGAACACTTAGGAGCCATTTTAAGGCTGGACCAGTGAGGGTAGAACTAAATCCTTTACACAAGCATGCTTCCTTGAGATCAGCAGGAATTGGATTTATTTCCATCCTTTCACTGTATTGTGCTACATGCTCTTCAGGATCTATGGATCCATCATAGAGCTTCATGCTTGGAGTCTGGAATCTCTTTGGAATCTCTGCATCACATATTAGAGGTGCAAAACGAGACACCTGAGGATAGTTCGGGGATAGGTTGTATTATCCCTGGTACACTCGATACCATATCCTTGATCTTTTGAAGCTCCCTTGCGAATTGTGGGCTTATACATGTATCCTGCAAAGAAGCAACATCGTTAGTAGCAAAAGTACTTGAACTTAAATTGTTACCATTGTTGTTATATCCTCGGGATGGCCCAGGTGTATATCTTGGATCCCTGGTTGTTGTCATCCTAGGTGCTGTAATGGTTTGAGGAGCAGAGAATCTTGTATTCATGGGAATGAAATCTCCTTGATGGTTGTCCCCAGAGGCTGTAGAGTTGAAGTCTAAAACTCTGGGATGTATTGGTGTCGTCACATCCTCAACTGGTTTCTTTGAAGATGTCTTGAGAGATTGAATCTCTCTTATCAGCATCTGATTTGTGTCCTGTTGCCTCTTTCATTTGATGCTTCATTTGTGTGAACATGGAGAGGATCTCATCGTTTGATATTAAGACAGGAGAAGTGAGTCCTGATGCCCCCAATGCTGGTCTAGGTGGAGTTTGAGAAGTGGAATTCTTTGAGAATGCAGGTGGGGGTGGTAGTGTTGCATTTCTGGTAGAGGTTGAAGATGGCATGGATGAGGAAATAGATTTCTGGCTGGAAGACATAGTTGTCAAGACTTGTAAAATAAGTTAATTAAGGAGAAGTTTTAACAAAGTTTTTGTTAAAAATAGCACCACTTGCCCAACGGTGGGTGCCAAATTGTTTTGGTCAAAAATTACTTAGTAAAAATAATCTTGTTTTCCAAATCAGAAAATGTGAGGTAGAGTGCTATAAGTGTTAAATATGTTTAGAGTCTAGTTTTATTCTGAAAATGGTATGTCAAGATGTTAAGAAGTAAATATATGCCAACTATGCTCAGGATGGCAAAGGTAAATTTGAGGATGGACAGTTATATCTTGAGGATGTAACTGTAATGCAAAATGATGAAACTGGCTAAGATTGATGAACGTAAATGTAATGCAATAGGAAAACAACACTCGATATACGAGGAAAGCCCTTGATCAGTTGTTGATCGCCGGCACAAAACCTCGGGAGGAGTCTAGGCCACTGCCTTGTTTGTTAATATTAATAATGTAAAGAATAGTACAACTTTGGATGAATGATGGACGAGTGTTCTAAGATTACAATGAGTGTGTTGTGTGTGTGAGAGTATCAGAGTATCAAGTGTTGATCGAGATAGTCTAATGTGTCCTATACTCGTCAATCATACCCTATGTATAGTTACACGAAAGTAAATGGAAGATCCAATGTAATCCGCTCTTCTTCGATGATCATCAAGACTCTTTCAAGTGAACGTTGGGCTGTTTCAACTGATTATAGACGTTTAATAACAGTTTCCTTCTTCTTCGCCTATATTTAATGCTCGTTGGTTACATATTTGACTTCCTCTTTGAGCTCGGACTTGGCTTGCACGTACAACTCCATCATCCTTGACTTCTTCAACTAATTAAGACAATGTAGTCGTTGAAGAAGAGTTACAAATCCTCGTCATTGATTGATTGTACCTGAAATAACGTTATAAGAGAATAATCTGTTAGTCCATCCTCAGGATGTGCATATGATAAAATACAGTTGCATCCTGAACCCTGTTTAGTCCTTCAGCATCCTGAGGATGTCACATAAAGAATAATAGGTAAAATCATCCTGAGGATTTTCACCACCAACAATAATTATCCTAACAACTCATTCATATCAAGAAAACATCAAACACATAAGAATCCCCTTGTTTTAATAATCAAAAACTGTTCTTTGCATGAAATCTTCACATAAAACCCATATAAAGGATTTAGACTTGTTTTTAAAACTATTTTTCAAAGGTTTTCAAAGACACAAACTTTATAAAATCAGGTCTGGACCTTTAGGGATCAAAATAACGACATGATAAAACCTTAGGATGAATAACACACCTTCAATTTTGCTAGAAAGGATGTTTAAAGCTTGGAAATGGTAGATTAAGGTCAAAAACGGGTTCCGGGGGGTTAAATATAGTGTGAGAGGGGTTTAGGACGAGTTAGGGTTGCACAAATGATGTTTAGCAAGTCAAATATGATATTTATAGCTGCTGCTAGTCACCTGACACTCAGGGGGCGACTAGCAAAGGGTAACAGGCGACTAGCATGCTATCAAGCATGCTGATGCACACTACTAGAAAGCTATCTAACATGCTGATGCACACTACTAGCAAGCTATCTAACATGTTAATACACACTACTAGCAAGCTATCTAACATGTTAATACATAATTTCATGCATTCTCATATCGACACGCTATACACTGATCGTAAAACATTTATTACCTGATAACTAACACGTTTACGTTAATTCACCAATTCCCGGACTCGAGACTTTCGTGTGTGCATTAAATCCGGCGATTCTACAAATCACCAATCCTTGTACACATGGTTATGGACCAACTCCCAATGATCCCTTGGATCATTGTAACAACTCCCGATGATTCCCGAACCGTCATAACGACCCCCGATGATTCCCGAACCGTCATAACGACCCCCGATGATTCCCAGAACCGTCGAAACGACTCGACTGACCTAGTCAAGTACTTTCAATAAATGTTTTCTCTAATGTAGACTTATATGTTTGAAAAAATGTTACCCTAAGTTTGCTGGATGTCATATCACCCCTTTTTAAACCTTTGGATTTTATAAAGTTTTATATCCACTAACCACAAACCTGTGAAGTGAGAATATAAGACTTTTAGTTATATTATTAAAATTAAATGCAAATTTCAATATTAAAATTTAAGTAATACCTTTTTGAATTCTTATACTGTTCAACATAAGTTTACACTCCTTTACTTCACCACCATTCACTTGAACGAAAAATCTGATGTGGGGATGTATGCTTAGCTAACCTGGCTATTGTAGAATGAAGTCGCTGAAAAGTTGATGTATGTTGAAAATATTAGTAATTAATTAATTTCAGTAAGATAATGAAAAATATTAAACATAAAGTAATATATAACTTACATAACATTTACTAATCACAACATCATACTGATAAACTTCAGAAGTAATATCCCATCCAAATCATCTACCTGACCTACCATTCAAAGCAAATAAATTAGAACATAACATTAGATATGATGTAATAGTAATTGAATATAAATTGTTATATTATATACAAAACATATAAACGGTTTTTTAACCTACGTTCAAGTTGAAGATTTTGCTGAAAAAGAGTTATACAATTGTTTAAAAACACCTTAATTTCAAGTGTGGACAGGTCTCTTTAAACGCATGAAAGATCACCAAATTGAATAGTTACTAAAGCCTCAGTAACTTTATCATGAAGATACATAGAAGAAAAAGCATCAGGTACTCCTTGTAAGTAAACCAAATAAAAAAAACTTCTATTATTTGTTATTTTTAATTGTAAATATGCATATAACAATAGTAGAAAAATACTTACTAATAATTTGCTTAAAGGGTCATTTAACATCTGCATGAAAGACTTCCCACAAATCAAGTTGCGAAAACAGGACATTAACAAAGTACCTTCAGAAACAAAATCAAATACTAATATGACATACAGTTCAAGTCCCATATCCTTAACAATAGTTTGTCATCCTTCACTGAACTCGGCATCATTAAAAGATACCCCCCCTTTAAACAACTATCCATTCCCTTTTATCTGTTGTAGTAATTACTATTACATGATTAGCCATAGTTTTAGGAGGATAAAAGCTACCAACAACATTTTCTGATAAGATCTATAAACAAACAACATTTACAACAATGTAAGAAACAAAAACATTTTATTGGAAGTTTGAAAAAAATATAACTTTCAATAACATTATAAATACCATATTTTGAGTTTTTTACATCAAAAAAACATGCAATGAATGAGCCCATTTCAACAGTTTAACCTATTAAAATCAATGTAAAACAAATTACTAACAGAACTATAATCCTTTAGACAAATCATAAAAATATAATCATAATAACCAACACATCTGATTTGTATTTTTCTTAAATATTAGAATACTTAAATGAAACACTAAAACTGATAACAAAAGAACATAATGTGGTAAAAACTATAGTTACTAACTTGTAAATATTCACATAATATAACTTGATTCAGAGATGTTTCTTAGCTAAATTAATGTTTGTGAACTTAAATTTAGTAATTGTAAATAATCGATATGTAGATTATCGATTCCTTTGAAAAACTTTAGAACACAACATTGATAGAAACCTTTAACAATGATAATAGATAGCTTATATATTCGACGGGGATACCAATGGATCATATGTTATAATTAGTTGTATTTCAATTTTGTATTATAATAACGCACTTAAAATTCTATATTAAATTACATTTTAGTTAAATCATCTTCATAATAATCTTAATTACTTAACTGAAATATTTATTTGACATATTTTTCCTATTTTAAATTACATTTATAAGTTTCCTTAAGTACGTTTAAATCAATAATAGCTATGTAACATTTTTTCAACTTATTTTTTATGTATTTTTTAAATATCTGTTCTGTCGAACAGACTTTACGAGCATCTGATGACATGCTATATACAGTGTAAAACTCCTCAAATCATCCTACAGTAGTTTAAACATCTGCTGACGGTTTATCATCTAATTTGCCTTAAATGTATGTTCACTCCAACATAAATTCAATTAACTTTGTAGCAAAAACTTTTTTATTTTTGTTCTAAATAAAATAACATCATGTTTAACTATTTTTTAACAATAATTATCTTACAATGAATTTCTTACATTTTTACTTTTTTATAAAGTTTTTGAAACTTTTCCATTAATCAAAAGAGAAATGATAAAAAAAATAACGTATGAAAGATAACTAAACCAAAATAATAGACGATTGATAAACAAAAGATAAAAAATAGCGACATTTTAATAACTCAAATACATATCAACTTATATATGGACTTTTTTTTTAAATAACACATTCTTATCTAAACCAGATTATTTTAAATATGTTTGCATTAATTTGTGTTGCATGTATATAAAATTATTACAAAGATAACATAAACACAAAATTAATATTTTATTTAAATAAGCAGTTGATTACATCAAGATCTGTACATTACCAAAACATACAAAAAAAGAAAGACAATAAACATAATAAGAATCAAAATGAATTTAAAAAGTTTAACTTCAACTCGATAGAACACTTAAGTGAATTTAGGATATCAGCAACTATTTCTAACTGCTCCAGATCCTTTTTCATCAAATCAATGTAAAACACCACAGCAATGTCACGAATTGTTGATGGTGGCAAAGATTTCAATTTTTATAGAACCTTGTCTCTTTTATCAAAACATTTTGAAATACACGTGAAACTCTACTTCAACACATCTATATACAATGCATCTTTCTCATATTGCACAAGAACTTTCCTAATTAAATCACCCTTCAAATCGCCTGCTCGTACTCCGGCTAAAAATGATGATGCCATATCTTGAAGAAAAGAATAATAACTATCCTATATGATATGACTATATTGTAGAATTTCACTAAAAGATCTAGATATTTATAACAGCACAGTTCAAAATGACAAACGATACATTACCACTTTCATCTTGAACCCTGATCTGCACCTTGAACCTGAAACAAATAGAAACATAGTTTATCTCAAAAACTTCTATGAAATGAAATGAAATCAACAAACTGGAAACAAACAAAATGTATATATCTACTGCTTTACGTACTTTGTGGTAATGGATGTACATTCACACTGGAATTTTCGACAAACCAAAGCAGTAACGGGCAATTTGAGAATTGCTTCAGAGACTTCTTCAACGTGTTGCAAATATTCTGATTTACTTAAGACTTTCTTGTAAGCAGCATAAAACCAACCATAGCTTTCTTCAAAAAAATTTGTGGTTGCAACCACAACACAAGACATCAGCTACAAACACAATATATATATATATATATATATATATATATATATATATATAATATCTACTTTTACAGAAAAGAAACATATAATAAACTCAACAAATATTCAAGCTATGTATAAAATATTGAAACCTTCTCAATCTTGATAAGTTTATCAACATGCTTCTTCTGGGCTCTAACTATGAATTCATGACGCAATGGATAAACAGTCTGGGAAGAAAGGACGGTTTGAGAAGTACAACCAGACTCTTGTTCTTGTTTCAATATAAAACTATAAAAAGGTGCAAACAATTACATTTATTAGCTAAAACAAAATGTAAATTTCCAATATAAATATAAATACATAGTACCTCCTCCTTAGCTCATCAACTTCATCTGTTTCTACATTGAGAAATAGCCGAGATCCAAACTTATCGCTTTGAACTGTCAATCGTTCTAAATTTGACAATATACATATCTTTAGTGAATTCAATTATATTAATATTAATATTTTTTTTAAATAACAACAAACGAATAGAAGTTACAGTTCCAGTCCTTAACCCTTCCATACTGGATAACAGCCATTAGATGCTCATTGAAATTCTTTTTTGAAATGAAGTCCTTAAACCGTACTGCATAAGAACCCCACAATATACATCGCAATATCGTACCTCTACAACAAAACAACAGAACCATAGATATAAAACATATACAAAAATTTGATACTATACATAAATTAGAGATAATTTATTACATCTTAAATAAGGTACACATAGAAAATAATACAGTTAATCAAGAATTAATTTCTTGATCACATTTATTACATAACTTAAATTTGCGATTCTAACAATCATCGTTTTCAAGTTTGAAACATAAGCCTGACCTTACAAATAGAAAATTTTTATTAACTGTCAGATGTGTGAAAAAGTAGAAACAATACTTTTCCAGACAAAATCTATAACAATACTAATGAATCCTTACTCCAAGTCTTGAATATCAAGATTCATCTGTTTGGTTTCTTTAGGAGGTCGTCCGAACACATCCAAATCCTCACACCAAATGACACTTCCAGCAACATCTATAAAAAGAAAAAACACAATTTTATCAAACATCTGTTAACTTTAAAGCAACAATATTCAAGTAAAATGTATATAAAAGTTTATTCTAAGACAAAAAAATTATATAAAAACCAACAGTCAACAGATTATTAGCTTCCCCGTTAAGAATATCTTTAAAAAGAATGAATTTGAAACCATATTCAACATCTTCCCAACCCTTAACATGTTTGACAGTTGTACAATGATAAAAACTGATTTTGTATTCATGTGCTATAAGTCTATAGGGGTCCTTGTTTTCACTGACACCGAACTTAGATATCACCACCACAACATCTTCTTCAAGTTGACTGTCAAAAACTTATATCAAAGGTCGCTTAATAGAACCTTGAATCTTATGACCCTACAAATAACCATAAAGAATACATCATTACCAACCGCTGATGAATCTTCGCACAAACTATTAACAAAAGAGCACATGTTCCAGACTAAAAAACAAAGATATATACATTACCTGCTCATCGATGAATATCACCTCCATCTTAAAAGTTTGATTCCACTTTCGTATGATACGAGCCTTCATGTTCCACATATCTTTAGCTGGATTCAGAACATGAATAAAACTAAAATTGTTTTTAACATTGTCCATTGACATTGACATGGTTTTAAAGATATGTTTTGAGAGGGAAATTTTAAAAACTTTGTTTAGAAAATTCAAAGCTGATATTACAAATGGTTCGATTTGTTATGTGCTTAGAAAGAATATTATGTACTGCAGCATAATTAATGAACCAAGTTTCCCTATGTTAGTTTAAAACTCCCTCTTAAAATTCAAACTTAGGGGCTTAACAGCTGCCAACTGATGTACATAACAACTGCTACTTAAGAAGTGAGGTCGATTATTACTCTGAACAACTGTTCGTTAATCGAGGCTAACAAACAACTGCTTTTAAGCTGAACAGTGGTAATTTCAAGTGGCCCACATGTTTTAGTGAATATTTTAAGCTGATTAATGACATCATTTTTCTCATTACATAGACATTGTTGGCTTATCTCTAAGCTTAACAACTCAGCTTTTTTATGTCACTCATGACTCTCCTATTATAGCAAGGACAGATAATAGATAGATTTAAAACATCAATAATTATTTTCATATTAAATTGATTTGATGAATAATAAGTATCTTAATCAAAGTATCCATAATTAAGTAGGTTAGAGACGCGAAAACCAAGTGGGAACCAAAAGAATGTGTCTCCAACATATGAATATAGATAGAGACAGAGATATCGCCAAATCTTTAAAAAACAATTACTCACTCCGTCCCAATTTAGATGTTACGGGCACACAAACACAAATATTAGGAAATCTTTGTTTGTATGTTGTAAAATGACAATAATATGCTCAAGTTATAATTTCAAATCTTTGATTGTGTTTTGTCTTTTATAGGCAAAACTGAAAATTGCTTAGAAATAGACATTTAATTTGGGACAATAAAAAGTGCAAAAATAAATATTTAAAATGGGACGGAGAGAGTAAGAAAGATTTAGTTTATTTTTATGCAAAATGTCTTTTCACTACTATATATATGTACTAGGAATACACCATAATCTTAATGATATAATTTTTTGTATATTCAACCACAAATACATGTATTTGTTAAATATAATTGTTTTTTATTTATATTCAACCTTGTAGAGTTCTTTATTTGTTTATATATATCGCACACCAATTCACACTCCACTTTGCACGTAGTCTATTTCTTTTGTTTACACCATTTTCTACACAACATTTGTAACATGCAATTAATGCACAAGACACATATCAAAGCACGCTTTGTCAAGTACGATTCTAACATAAATAATATAACTATTACACTGTCACTGTGAATTTGATATTTGATATGTACTACGACTCTTTTGATGCTATTAAAACCGTTGAGAGACAGACATGTTGTGGTAGCGTCTGATGCGTGGGGATACAATCGAGATGAGACCTCCTAGTGGAGGCTTCATCTTTGATCGATAGATCATTTCATCATATGGTCGTCTATATAATCTTAAAAATGGAATAAATGATTCCCGACACCTGTCAATTTTACTCAACTGACACTCTCTTTTGAAAAATAAGGCCGGTGAATGTAGGAATGATGGTTTAGGGGTTCTTGGGTGATTGATACCCGAGTGGTCCATGACTTGGGTTTTTTGTGGTAATGGGTTGTCGGGAAGAAACTTTTTCTCATGGTGTTCATGTTCCTTGTGGTTGGTGATGCAAATGAGTATGATCGGGCATTGAGAGGTGAGATTAGAGCGGACCCTAGTACAGGTGTGGATGTGGGACCCACTTTGAAGGATGATTTATCAGTTAAACTGAGATGCCATGGTTTAAGTGTGTCAAGATGAGGGGAAACTGTGAACGAAAACCGTGAAGAAGAACATGAGCCAACTTTTGGCTTGGTTGGCAAGGATGAAGGATTAAAGCGAAGGGAGGCAGCTCGAGGGTATGAAGCGAAGTGATTGAACTCCGAAAAATCATCAAAATCAAGAGAGGATACAATCGTCATGACCGATGAAAATTCAACAAATGCCTTCACACCCTACAATTAACAACATATATAATCATAAGTTTTTAAACATTGAAAATGAAATATATGTATTTGTTTTATAATAATAAGAAAACAAATGTTACTAGTGATATTTATATGTACCTTCCAAAGATACGGAAAAAGTGAAGGAGGATCAATGACAAAAGCTTTGTATAAACGACCAGGATAATGCTCTCCTATAGTCTTCAGTGCTGCCACCACTATGTTCATAAACCCTGATGCTGACCTGAAAAAGCCTGTATGCATTTTCCTCAACATTATTTTGTTTTCTTACGAATATATTTTTAAATTATTCGTGCTTTATATTAGATAATGCTCTCCATTAGATATATTCTAAAATAAGATGAAGAAGTTTAAAATTTTGAAATGAAAAGATAAAAAGTTGAAGGATTAACGTTGTGCTGGACCAATTATCCATTATCTGCCATATATAGTCAACGATGCCCACCGAAAAGGTCATTGACTGTAATACAATAATTTGCATGGACGATTAAAGTCACTTCTTCAACAGATTTTAAAATGGACGTATTGGTTATTACAAAATTTTAGTTGTTACTTTTTAAGTAAAAAAAAACCTATTTTTAGGATTTTAAACTGTTTTTTTTTTAACGGTGACATTCATATAAGTGACTCAATGTCACACTGCCTAATCAGCAGCCCTAGTCAAGGTTTGCCCAAGACTATACGTTGTCTTGTCTTAAGTGGGCCCGCACTGATGTATCAGACTTGGTTACAGCGTTCCCCCGAAAACCGTACTGCATCCACACGAGTTTCCTTGCTAGAGTAACAGGCGGGTGAAAACAAGGGTGCGGCTCAGGATCGAACGATCCTCGGTGCGTTTGTCACCATCATTGCCCAGCCGTAGGCCCGTAGAAAATAATGAGGAGAGTGAGAATCGAACCTGAGTCACAAGAAATACCAAGTTTTTTTCCCAACTACTCCACCACAACAATAATTCTGATATAGTCTCAAAATACTTAACTTTATTTTGACCAAATTTGATAATTTAAACTATTACTTATTACCCGATAATTCACATGGCAATTTAAACAATGAAACTCTTAACTTTTACTTTCGTTGGCAATTTGCATAATTATCATATATTTGCTGCCCAATTCTGTTCATAAGGAATGTATGTTTCCATATTTTGCTTGTAGAGTTGGAATCAAGTGTAAATTTATGATAATAGGTGTATTTAGTATTTACTTTATGAGGATGTATAGATATATAATCACCATAAAAGAAAAGCATAACTTAATAGGTGTCATCCGTATTAAATATGCTAAAAGTTAAAATTTGTTTCGTTGTTTAGTATTGAATAATGCAGCTATAAATGTAAAAAAAAAAAAAATATACCTAATATATATCTATTTAGTTATTTGCCGAAAAAAGAAAAGCTAGGATAAGTCTGAAATATAGCTCGTGTGAGCACGACATAATAAGGGCAAATCCGGCAATTTCTGAAACAAGTCTGAGAAAGCTTGCCGGTTTTCCGACACATAAATCGGCATAAAAGTTAGAATTAATTAGACATTAATTATGTCATAAGGCGTGACATTAATAATACAATTAAAGTTCGTTCAAAAAAAAAAATAATACAATTAAAGTAAAAAAAATATGGTATAGACTATAAAAATGAAGGAATGGAAAAAAAGCATTTTCAGACTGTGAAAAAAGAGGGCTTTTGGGAAGGACAACATTGGGAGAATGTACATTAATTTCCAACATCTTAACTGACGCAAAGTTCATCCTAGCGTTCTAACCTTAAGATATTTACATATTTACCCTTAATGATTTTATAATTCGAAAAATTTTAGTATATCATACAGATATAATGAAAAGTGATATATTTGTTTGACATATTGGGATGCATAGTATTTAAATATTAGGTTGGTGGAATCTAATTTTAAAGTATGTAACTAGTGTCAAATCGTAAAAGTATATTTATTCAAATGTAAGAGACTTACTTGCATCAAATAAGACAACCAACTGCTCCACAGATTTTGACATTGTTTGAATTGCAACCTCCAAAGTAAAAACCAACAAACGGGTGAACCTATACAATTCAAAATAATAATATTAATTGCATAACAAATTTAATAAACGTATCATCTTTATATTAAGTTGTTATAAAAGTACGGGTCATATATCAGTTGTACTAAAAGTTGACAATTCGATCAACTTGTTTAAAAATATATTGTTTGTGTTTATGGCATTTTATAATAGTGTTACATTTGATTTATAACCCTTATCTCGTTCACAACCCCTTTTATTTGGTTACAAGTCATTCACAACCCATTAACCCGTTTGTATAAACGGGTAATGGGCCACGTTCGAGTAACGTGGCTCTAAGTGTGTTCCGACTATGATTGATATATTTGACACACATAAATATATAAATCAAATTTGCACTATTGTGATCCATACATATATTGCATGTATTAGTGTAGTAACGTACTGTTTATGTGAGCGAGATTTGAGATAATCTTGCTTGATACGAAAAATCTGTGACAAAATCATAAATGAGTAGAGAATTAAAAATTTTGCAAAATTAAAATTATAAATAACACTATATAAAATCAATATAAAATGTGGTACATTTAGCATAACCCTTTGTATAAGTAAGATGAACCTACCACCACAGGTCGAGATTGGTCGTCATGACCAGCCACATAAGCCATACCATCAGCTATCTCGCCAGAAAAATCATCAGCAATCAAATCATCTGTGATTTATTACAACCAAAATATATATATATATATAAAATAAAAAAAACATCATAAAATCAAAATTCACTTTTATCATAAAGTATATTTATGTCTGAGGTAATTCAAGGTAAGATTCTCTCGATGGCTTGAACAAAAAATAAAGCAAAGTAACATGTATAAAAAGGGGAGATTCAAATATATTCAATTAACTTTAAACTAAAAATACTACTTTTTACCTAGATATAATTACATATCATGTGTAATGATATTATAATCACAACCACATGATGAATATTCTATTCTTATTTTCACCTTCAAACTTCAAAAAACAAGAGTTGTTTTTAGGTAATATCTTTACATATATTTTTACTCTAAAAAGCATAACCTAATTTACATAAAAACAAATAAACACATTCACGATCAGACATTCTTTAAACAACAACATTTACTTGTACACTTCTTCAATAGATTAAAAACAAGTTCATAATTCAGTTTATCATTTTGCATCATGTTTCAAAAAATTGATTCATGTAATTTTTAGGCAGAAATCCTGACCGACCCTTAAAAATTTAATTATATCCTCCATTACCGTTTAGAAAATAATTCCGTATCCGCCACTGTTTTTTTCTGCTTTTAAATAAAAAACCATCAAAGGGAAGAAAAACGAAGAAATTATTATACCGACTCCGAGGTTCTCTCGCCATGAGAGACAAGCACGAAGCTGCTTCGCAGCTTTCTTCACATTATCACCTTTAGCTTTCAAAAATCTTCCAATGCAAGCTTCATTGCAGAATTTTTCCTGTAAATGTTTAAATATATGTAATATGTGTGTGAGGAAACATATGAAGAATAAATAATGAAAAACATATATATTATCTATAACTTGAGAGATATTATTTATACCTGTTTGAGAGTGAGTTGAGAAGCTTTTTTAAGGAGTTGAAGAACAGCTTGGGCTCGGTTTTTATCGATATGTGTTATGATTTGAGGAGAAGTAGAAGAATTGTGATGTTTGTTAACCATTTTTTTTAAGGTGGGAGCAATTGAGGTGTGATTAATATGTGAAAGAACAGAGATTCTGTGTTGTGACTTTAAGTTCACGCATTCATTTTAAACTCCTTAAAACCTTCTGTTGTTCTGTTCACTACTTCACTTGCAAATGTAGTTATTATATTAAGAGAGAGAGAGAGAGAGAGAGAGAGAGAGAGAGAGAATGAGAATGGGTGTTGGAGGGTGTGGGGTGATGTATTTATAACGGTAACGGAAACCGTCTGTTTGGAGTGGAAAGAGTGAAACATGTCAAAGGTGTGAGGGGGGTCAAAATCATGACGGTAGGAAAGCTGGATACTAACGGCAAATGTTGGTACACTGTTTTCACTTTTACCTTGAAACTTCATATGTCAAAATATAAATTTGAATTTTCATTTCTTTAATTCGTATGTTTAAACAATAGGGAGGGGGAGAGGGGGGGTGAAGCGCATGTGGTACTTGTGGGGTCCATGTGGGGGGAGAAAAAATTTTGGAGACTGGAAGGGGAGGGAAGTGACATGTGGCATTTTATATTTTTTTAAGTAATAAAAATAACTTTTATAATTAAAAACTAAATTTAAATTCATAATAATTAATATTAAAACCTAGAAAATTAAAAAAACATAAAAAATAAACATAAAAAAACCGAAAAAAATAAAAACCTAAAAAATAACAAATCACTTAATATTATATTTTTTCATGATCTAGATTATCGGTGTTCATCGCGAGAAATTTCAAATCTTCGCGTTTTTCGCGCTGTTCTTTCATAGTCAAATTTTTTTCAAAGGCTTCGCGAATGGTTTTTTTCTCCTCGAGCCTCTGTAGTTGAATCGTGTTGAATTGGACGAGTGTGTCATGTATGTCGGACAAGTCATTGTTGTAAGTACCTTTGCCCGATCCCGATGTCGAACCTGAAGCAGAGGACCTATGCGCCCTCTTTTTAGACTTGTCTCGACCGGGTGGACGACTCAACTCCTCCTCGAAGTCGTCATCATCATCCAAGTTAACTGCATCGTCGACATCACGTTCACCCGGACGGTTATGAGATGAATTTGTTTTTGTCCTTTTGGACGAATCGGAAGCAGAGGGAACGTCCGCCAATTTTGAATGGTTCTTCGCGATCTCCCAGCAGTGCAAAAACTTGAAGTCCAAGCCCTTGTCATCACGATTAGCTTTTAGGGCATTAGCTAGGTAGTCACCGTCCGTTTCACCGCTTCTTGGATAATTTCTAGAGTGATAATAAAAACCCTTGAAGGCGTTCATCGCCCTGTTTATCTCCGTCCACTTAGACGAGATACTATCGTTAAATCGATACATCTCTCGACCCACCAACTTATGGAACGCGTTGTTTATGTCGTCCCAAAAGTCGGGTTTGTGGCGATTATTTCCTACACAAAAAGAAAATAAACAAACCGTTAGTCATATATAATGTTTAAATAAAATTTAATGTCTAAAAAAATATTACAAATACCTTGAATCGCGTTTTCCGACTCACTTATCCACGCTCGCGTAATGGCAACCTCTTCGGCGGTTGTCCACTTTAGAGGTTGGCGGTTGGCGGCGGCCAACGCCTTCTCCTCCGGGCTCCGGCGTCTTCTTTTTGTGAGTTCTTTTACCGGACGATGAACCCCCAACATTTTCTTCTTGCGTTTCGGGTATGCTATCCGGTGGCGTTAAAGGTACGAGTTGTTGTGAAGAAAACTTAGGAAGGGGGAATTGTTAAAGGGAAAATTTGGAAAAATCTGTCCACTAAGATAACCCGCGTAACCCGCGTAGTCGGGACAATGTGATGGAAAGGGTGGACGGGTTGGTACGGGACGAACCGGTGGCGTATTCGGGTTCGGGACGTAGTTGAATGGGTTGTTCGGGTCAAAGCCTCTGTTGTATGGGTTCATGTTTTTAAAAAAATATATGAAGAAATGTATAAAATTTGGTGAAGAATGGTATAAAATTTGAGAAGATGAGAGGTTGTGATGAAATGTAGTGAGTGTTTTTTAATAAAATGGAGTGATATATATAAAGATTAATTTTTTTTTTGACCGTTGCAAATTAACGGTTACTTTAAAAATTTTGAATTTTTTTTATATAAACGGTCAAAATAGCAGAAAAAGGAACCAATCTTCCGCCGCCACCTCAGCTCCACCTCTCCCCCCACGCTCACCTTCCCCTCCCCGCCTCACCCTCCCGCCGGCACTCTCCGGCCCCAAGGTGGCGGTGTTCCCGCCTCCACCTCAGCTCCCCGCCCCACTCCCTCCACTCTTAATAAGAGTTGGTATTTTTGGGCTCCAGTTGCGCCGTGCAAAACCGTAATCTTTTTTAACTTAGGGTGAAAGGGGTGTTTCTAGAAAAAAAAAATTTTTTCACTGATTTTAACCAATTATGCACTGCCACATCACTTCACGGATTTACTTCACTGAAACACCTTTCTGTAGGCAACACTCAACTGATTCTTTTATTTTTTTATTATAATTTCATTAAACCTTTTATTATTATTATTATTTCACACGGTTTAAACCGTCCCACAATCTCACGGTCAGAATTCAATATGAAAACCGTTCAATCGAAATGAATGGCATTGATACCGTTCCACCAAACCGTTCGAATTTTTTTATATATAAACATAGCATACCGTGGGGTTAAAACACACTTTTACCACCGTAGATACAAACAAACACACACGAAGATGACTCGTTGGACCCCCGAAGAAGAGATTGCCTTGGTGATCTGCTACAAAGACGTCTCGGACGACCCGGTTCTTCAACAACGTCAACGCTTGAGGGCCTCGGGCTCGGGCTCCCACCTGGAGAGTTTTTGGGAACGTGTACTGGCCGATTTCAACCACCACGTTGGCATCAATGATCGGACAACCGTCAGCCTGCAGCGGAAGTGGACCGATCTCACCAATAAGTGTGATCGGTGGACCAGCATGTACCAGAACAAGTTGAGGGAGGAGCCGGGCATTGACCCGGAGTTTGCTATCGAGCTCACGCATGTGGACTATCCGGCTTGATATGACAACAGCTTTGACCATGTCGAGGCATGGCAACTGTTGCGCCAACCCTATGTTTTTTTATTTCTTTTAATGTATTTTATTTTTAGTTTTTTATGTTTAATAGTTATGAATTTTATTTTTTTATGTTTATTTATCTTTAATGTTCTTATTATTTAAGTAAATTTTAAACAAACGGTTAAAATAAGGTAAAGATATTTATAAAACAAACGTTGAAAAAAAAAAAAAAAAAACAAACGGTTAAATACACAGAAAAAAAGGTATATATAAAAGTCAAAAATAAAAGAAAACAACGGTACCAGCCCGTTAGATAGAACTAGCAAAACGGTCCACAGGACCACTACCAGCGTGTGTGACTGCGGTGATACCGTACTGGTAGTTGGTACCCGTGGACAATTCGGATAGCGCCCCGTCCCCCCTTATAAATAAAACTAAAAAAGTAAACTTTCATTTTCTTATATTTACAACTTTTATCCAAAAGGTTTTTTACACGTCTGGATCGTAATGATTTAAAAAATCTTATTTTTAATTAATTTGTTAACTCCATTCAAAATTCAGTTAGATAATGGGTATTTATGTTACTTTATATTTATTAAAATAAAACAATATTAAAATTAAAAATAATATAAGCTCTATTACAATAAATAATTTCAAAGAATAACACAGGTTACTATCATAATCACTCTCCCATATTTATCTTTTACACTAATTTTAATTAAATATTAGTTTTTAATTCCTACAATATAGGAATTCTTATTAATAATTAATATATAACAAAATATTCTGAATAATGGCTTTTTTTAACGGTAAATTATGATCAATGACGTACGACTGGAGTATCACTGTTGCAGCGGTGGAACCACCCAATTATATCTATCTCTACTAGGCAATAATGTTTATACACCAATTCAGGAGGAAACCCAATAAATCTGAAAAAAAAACCCCTAATGAGAATCGAACACATAACCAAATGGTCCATAAGCCTTAATCTACCCCAAGATATCACTAGGCTATAATGCCATGGCCCGAATAATGTCACTAGAATCACTCGCCCACATTATTAAAATAATTTAAGGAATAAGAATGCTTTAGATAAATATGCTTCTAAACCATTCTTAGGGGGGACCGGGCGCCACCCGGATTGTCTAAGGGTACCAACTACCAACACGGTAACACCACCGCCACCCACGCTGATAGTGCTCTCGTGAACCATTTTGTTGGTTCTATCTAACGGGCTGGTACCGTTGTTTTCTTTTATTTTTGACTTTTATATATACTTTTTTGTGTATTTACCGTTTGTTTTATTTTATTATTTTTTTTTTCAACGTTTGTTTTATAAATATCTTTACCTTATTTTAACCGTTTGTTTAAAATTTACTTAAATAATAAGAACATTAAAGATAAATAAACATAAAAAACTAAAATTCATAACTATTAAACATAACTAAAAATAAAATACATTAAAAGAAATAAAAAAACCTAGGGTTGGCGCAACAGTTGCCATGCCTCGACATGGTCAAAGATGTTGTCATATCGAGCCGCATAGTCCACATGCGTGAGCTCGATAGCCAACTCTGGGTCAATGCACGGCTCCTCCCTCAACGTGTTCTGGTACATGGTGGTCCACCGATCACACTTATTGTTGAGATCGGTCCACTTCCGCTGCAGGCTGACGGTTGTCCGGTCATTGATGCCAACGTGGCGGTTAAAATCGGCCAGCACAGGTTCCCAAAAACCCTGCGAACGACGTTGTTGAAGTGCCGGGTCGTTCGAGGCGTCTTGGTAGCATATCACCAATGCAATCTCTTCTTCGGGGGCCCAACGAGTCATCTTTGTGTGTGTTTCTTTGTATCTACGGTGGTAAAAGTGTGTTTTAACCCCACGGTGTGCTATGTTTATATATAAAAACTTAAAACGGTTTTGGTGGAACGGTATCAATGCCATTGAATTCGATTGAACGGTTTCCATACTGAATTCTGACCATGAGGTTGTGGGACGGTTGAAATAGTTTTGGTAATTAATTTTAACCTTTAAACCGTGTGAAATAATAATAATAATAATAATAATAATAATAATAATAATAATAATAATAACAGGTTTAATGAAATTATAAAAAATAAATAAAAGAATCAGCGGAGTGTTGCCTACAAAAAAAGTGTTTCAGTGAAGTGAAGTGATATGGTAGTGCATAATTGGTTAAAATCAGTGAAAGAAAAAGAAATTCTAGGAACACCCCTTGTGCTAGAGGGTGTTTGGGATTGAGTTTCAAAACAACTTATGTTATTCGCTTTTTCAAGAAGCCAATAAGTCAATAAGTTGTTTGTGTAACCCAAAAGCACTTTCTGTTTTGACTTTTGACTTTTAAGGGTGGAAAAGCTGTTTTTGAGAAGTTAGAAATCCTAGCTTTTAGCTTTTGGAAAATAATTAAAAATCTACCACTCATACAACCAATATTCACAATAAGTTAAGCGAAGCACTTTAAAAACAATTTATTTACTTTTTGACGTTTCTCATCCCAAAAGCTAATCCAAACACTTTTTTAAAACTCATTTTTCAAAAATTCATAAGCCAATAAACACTTCTGACAAAAAACATTTTTGCATTTCCAAACTTAATCCCAAACACCCTCTTATTTTTATTGTCGCTATCATGATTATTTAGGACGGTAGTTTTAGCCCTAAAAAGTATCTTTTTTTCTCCAAACTACTTTGTAGCAAATAAATAATATATTATAATATTAAAAGTTTTGATAAATTAGAAGTTCATTTTTTTTTTTTTGAAAATTAACTTTCATTCAAAAAAACGCAAGCACGGACCTCAAAGCAAGGGCCGGCTGCAACACACCAATTACAACATATACAACGGGGACCGACGCCAATCCTTCCACACTATACTATTACATTTGCTTCTACTTTTTAGCCACAAAAAAGACAACGACTTGATTCTACCTATAATATCCAAAACGCTTAGTTTGGTCCCCTTAAACACCAACTCGTTTCTAGCAACCCACAAACTCCAAATGGTGACTATAATGATACCATGCACAATTCTTTTCCGCTTTTTGTCTCCGCTAACCGACTTGAAAACTTCTAGAAAATCCTTGACCTCAAAAGCGAAAATAGGAGCGATCCCAATCCATCCGCTTATACCGTCCCATACATTTGTGGCGATGATACAATCCGAAAACAAATGCATACTGGTTTCATCAAAAGTGTCACAAAACGGACATTTGGTATCCGCTAACATAACACTTCGCTTAACCAGCTCAACCTTCGTGGGAAGTCTGTTCAGCTCTGCTCTCCAGACCATAACATGGCATTTACTCGGAACCCACGGCACCCAGTTGAGCACAAAACTTGCAGCCCCAACAGTACCCTTTAAAATGCATTCTCTCGCTGACTTAGCCGAAAACTCCCCATCCGTATTACCTTCCCAAACCCAACAATCCTTTCTGTCAGCGATCTCTAGCTGCTCCACAACTACCATCAGCTGCAACCACTGCTGGAAACAATCAACAGATCTGATATTATCCACCCAGTCAGCGCTAAGAACCCGTCTGTGGTTTACCATCTTCACTCGATCAGCAATATAACATCCCTTCTCTGATTCAAGCTGGTAAAGGAGAGGGAATCTACACCTTAAAGTCTCGTTACCCTGCCAAACATCTAACCAGAACCGAACCCTGTCACCCCTTCCAACTTTAGGCCGAATGTAAGAGTACAGCCGAATGTCTTCTGATTTCATGGCCCCAACAACCTTGACAATGTTTCTCCAAGTTCCTCCTGCATATTTGTTCACAGGAAGAAACTCCCAGTCCCTCTTTTTACTATGACAAGCATCTATAACCCGACGCCATAACGCATTCGGAAACGCCCTATACCTCCAAGCCCATTTGAACAAAAGCGCCTCATTTACCACTTGCAATCTTTTTTATCCCCAACCCACCTTGTTTCTTTGGGATAGCCACCTTATCCCAACTCACCCAATGTATTTTGTTTTTATCATTGGACCCGGACCATAGAAAACGCTTCATAATTTTCTCCAAGATCTCAATTATCTTTTTCGGAGCTTTGTATAAAGAAAAGTAGTATATCGGCAAACTACCAAGTACGGAGTTGATAAGGGTAAGACGTCCCCCTATCGATAGAAGCTTAGCTTTCCATAACGCAAGTCTACCTTCAAAAACCTCTATCACCTTCTTCCAATTCCCGCACCTATTCATATTGGCCCCCACTCGAATACCCAAATATTCTAAGGGGAACTCTCCACGGTTACAACCCACAACCATCGCCATGTTATCCATTTCCTCATTGCTGATCCCAATCCCAAGGATATTTGACTTGTTAATATTGATTTTCAACCCCGAGACCATATAGAAGCATCTTAAAATACGGGTCAAATTAAGAACATTTCTCTCCGCCCACTCCCCCACAATTAACGCATCATCGGCATACAATAAGTGGAAATTCTAACCTGATCGTTAGGCAAATGAATACCCTTGAACTCTCCAATACAAACCGCTTTATTAATGATACAAGAGAGCGCCTCCATCACTATCAAAAACAAAAAAGGGGAAAGGGGGTCACCTTGTCTAAGGCCTTTTTGACAAGAGAACTCAAACGTAGGAGACCCGTTAATTAGCACCGCTGATCTAGCCGACTTCAATATTCCCAAAACCCACTTACACCATATATCCGGAAACCGCATTTGCTCTAGAATAGACACCAAGAAGTTCCAATTAACATTATCGTAAGCCTTCTCGAAATCTATCTTCATAATAAACGCCTTCTTGTTCCTTCTTCTCAACGATTCAACAACTTCATTAAGGACCAACGGGCCATCCAAGATATATCTATCCTTCAAAAAAGCCGACTGAGACTCGGAAATAACCTCTCCCATCACCTCCTTAATCCTATTCGCCAAGATCTTCGATATGACTTTACTAATCATTCCTATCAAATTTATAGGACGGTAGTCCTTCATTTTGATAGGATTCTTGCATTTCGGGACCAAGGCTATAAAAGACGAACTACACTCGGGGCTAATAACACCCGATTCATAGAACTCGGATAGGATTTTTAAGAAATCATCTTCCAATTCAGCCCAAAAATTCTGCACAAAAAAGAAATTAAAGCCGTCCGGCCCCGGAGCCTTATCTTTACCGCAATCAAAAACCGCACATTTAATCTCTTCTCTAGAGAAAGGCCGAATCAAACCTTCCCTTTTATCATCAGAAACCGTCTTCAATTCCTCACAAATAAGCCTCGGCCGAACAGCATACCTCTCCGAAAAATGGTTGCGAAAGGATTTAAGCACTTCCCTTTTAACAATTGTTGGCTCCGTCTTCCACACCCCTTCCACTTCAATACCCGGGATGGCGTTTGAGGCCTTCCTCCCATTAATAATTCTATGAAAAAAGGCTGAATTATCATCACCCTCCGTTGCCCAATTTAACCGAGCTCTTTGTTGAAGATCTTTGCCTCTCGCTTCCATGATGCTTGCAATTTTGATTCGGCATTCCTCCATAACCCAAGTTTCTTCTTCGCATAGGTCCCTCTGTTCCGATAATAAATCCAAGTAATGCAGCTCACTGTTACAAACTTCTAACTCTTCATTAACTTTTTTCCGAAACTCATCTCTCCATTCCTTTAATCTCCCCCTGAGAACCTTTAGTTTGAACCAAAGATTTTTGTCAGCCGCCTCAAAATTACCTTCCATACCCAAAACTTCTCTAACAATTAAGACACAATCCTCCTTATCACCCCATGAATTGAACCACCGAAAGGGCTTTGGACCGAAGTTTTTTTCTGCCATTGAAAGCAATAACGGGCAGTGATCCGAAAGACCTCTCGGAAGTGCTCGCAAACACGCGTCCGGCCACTTATTCAGGGTATCCGCACACACCAAAACCCTATCTATTTTGCTTTGTTTATTACCTCCTCCTTTGCCCGCCAAGAACGTGAACTTCCTCCCTTTCATAACGTATTCCATCAACCCGGTGTCATCAATAAAATCGTTAAAGTCTTTCGCACTAGTCGCGTTGAATCTAGTATTTTTCCTCTCGTCCGCCCATCGAACCGTGTTGAAATCACCAATAAGAACCCACAAACCGTCTTTGCCAGCCAACACACTTCGCAGCTTATTCCATAGAGACCGCTTCTGCACATCGTTCTGAGGCCCATACACATTTACGACATTACATCTCACTTGATAATCCTTTAACCACCCGCTAATGACCAGAAAATTTCTATCCTTAATCACTGTATCACGATCGAAGCAGTTCGGACTCCACATCGTAACCAACCCACCCGACAACCCGGTAGCTCCACAATCTCGAAATCAAACTGGCCAGCTCCCCAGAACCGAGCCAAATTATCCCTCTTCAACCCTTGAACTTTAGTTTCTTGCATTAATAAAAAACCTATATCATTAGACTTCTTCAACTCCTTCACCCACTCGTCTTTCCCGACAACCCCCATACCCCTAACATTAATGCTTAAACAATTCATTTAAACCCATCTTGTAAACCTTCCATAACAATAGTATCTTTGATCAAATCCTGGAAATCTTGAAGCTCTACCCCCAACTTGCGCCCCAAAGTGACTGTATTAGCCACCTCAACGACCAATGGAGGAGACTGCTGACTTGAATCTTCATTAACAACCTCTTCCCCCTGATGACCGTCACCTTCCATACCCCCATCTACCTCATTATTGCCTTCTTGCGAACTTACCTCAGGCCCAAGAGCTTGAGACCCACTGTTGCTGGAGCCCAACACCTCATCCGACGGGCTTGAGTCCACTATCCCAAGAAGTTTGTTCAGCCCAAAAGGGTCATTTGATTTCCTCCTTGGCTTTTTGCCTTTGGGCTTCTCCATGCTGCTACCGGATCTGCTACCCGATCTGTCCAGGCCCAACCCAATTTTGCAACCCTTCCTGCCTTTCTTTCTTTTATTCTTTTTAGACAAAGTCCACCCATGTTTTTTAATTCTATCATTATTGTCACCAGAATTTTCTCCATTCCCATAATTACCCTCCGAAACAATAGTATTATTTGAAACTTGAATTCTTTCCAAAACAACTTCCTCATTAAACGCCTCATTAACCACTGAATGATTACCTTCCTGATTTTCAGCCGCAACCTGCTCTCTTTCCATAACCGCATCATCATTCAAACTCACCGAACACCGTCTTCCGACGAAGCGTTTCCCGACGAAGCGTTTTCCGTCATATCTTCATCCACCTGTTTCTCCCTGTCTAGATTACTGATATTAGCTGAAAAATCTGGTAACCAATCCCCAGCTTCTTCTGCCACCCACACCCGGTATTTACGACCTTTCCAGGAAATGATTACTTCTTCTTGCACCCGTTTTCCATCCGTCAACAGAACACCCACGTAGTCGAAAGATAAGTCCGAAGCCCATTGATCATGTTGAGCCTCGTGGACCACCTTCCCAAAACGTGCACCAATCCGATTGATAACGTCATTGTCTAAGAGATGTAATGGCACACCCTGAACTCGAAGCCAAGCCAACCTTTCGAATGGTAGCGACTGACCCATCCACATTTCCACCGAAAAGCACACCTTCTTGTTGTTCATTATTACTGTCCTGAAACCTTCAGCGTCCCCAGCATCAGAAAAAGAAACTAAGGTGTAAAGACCGCCCAAATACTGAACCAACCCTTTGCCTTCGGTCATCTCCTTAACCACCTCTGTGATACTCTTTAATGCTACGAAACTAGCAACCCTTAGAATAACCGCCTTACCAAACACCTCTGCATGGGCCACATGTTCATCCTCCAACATGATCGTCTTCTCTTCGTTGTTCACAACAGGTTTTCCCAAGAAAACGTCTCTGAAAGACGTAGATCCTGTGTAGACATCAGCAAAATTCTCTTTACGACCAGCCTCTTTAAAGTCATTGCCATCCGCAGTCTTCGGCCTCGACTCCTCCCTCTTCCCTTTATCCACCTCCCCATCTTCTAAAGAGTATCTTGCTACGATGACACTAAGCCTGTAATCCCCCATCCTAATCCCAGAAAGATTCTTCTCCATCTCCCCTGTATTTTTTACATCCAGCAATGAAACGAATCCAAACCGGTTACCCATCTTGTCCTTCTTTCTTGCAATGTAGAGATCGTAAATCTCTGCATGTTGACGAACAAACCCTGCTAAATCACTTCCGCTGCACCGTTCTGGAAGATTTGTGACATAAAACTTTGTAATCCTTCTTTGAACGTTAATCGGAATCGGTTTCCGATGATGCGACCCCATTAAATTAGAAGTTCATTAATTATTTATCAAATCAACATTACTAAAATGTTATTTTAAATCACAAATCACCGTTACTATTATCAAGTTGATCACACTTAAATTCAAGTTTGAGTGATATAATACATATTCTCTATTTTTAGTAAAAATCTTAGGTAAACAAGACACAGTTTTAGATATCCTTAATTTTTGTTTTTGTTGTATACACATTCAACCTACATGTGAATCCTTACTCGTTTCAAATTTACCTAATTTACTTTTCAATATTAGTATATTACATTTAATACATTCTTTATTTCGTTTTCACTTGTTTCGTGCGTTTTCCTTATTTAAACTTTACCATTTTTATTATAAAATTGTAATTCAATGTTATTTTGTTTTCTTTTCCTGTATTTAAGAGTATTTAAGAGTTGTGATTATGATTTTTATTTTCTTGTCTTTTATGATCCTACATATTTAAAAATATAAAAATAATACAAAGTTTTACTAATTCGAGCCGTGTAATACACGGGAGTCTATCCTAGTATAAACTATATACCTCTCTCTCTCTGTCTCTGTCTCTCTCTGTCTCTCTCCTTTTTGTAAAATAAACCTGATGAAACAACTAAATCTAAATACCACCACTGAACACCTTCCACTGACCACCACTGAATACCACATATCTAAAAAACAGAGAGAGAGATTGGCACCTCTATCACCTGTAATCGCCGGCCACCACTAATCCTACAACCAACAACCCTGCTACCTGCCACCGTTGATTCTCACCAAATATTCAGCCACTATCATCATTATTCGAACCAACAAGAAATGTGTAAACTTGTACATTAGTATTTTTGCGTACGAAAAATAAACACGTTGAGACGACGAGAAACATAATAAGTAAAATAATACATGAAGAAAAGAAGAAAAATGAAAGAAATTATAAGGTTGTTTATGTTTAGGGCATGTAGTGTAAAATGGTGAAAAAATAAATATAACTTAAAAGTTGAGGGCCAAACTATAACCTTATTAAAGACTAAAGAGTATTGTAAAAAACTAAAGGGTAAGGCCATAGCCTAAATTCTAAATGCCTTTGTATCTAGTTCGAATTTTTGAAAATCTTGCTCTGAGTAATTTGAGGGACTTTTTGGCAACTGAACATTTGGTTTTTCGATACTTGGTGCTGCAGGAACATGAGGTCCAAATACTACTGACCTCCAATTACCTATGTTCTATTGGGATACGTGGTAAGCCATCCTTTGTTGCCAAATTTTGAATTCATGATAAACGATAATTGGTGGCTTGGTTTATGATCATGTGTTATGACGATCATTGAAGAGTGACATCTTCTCTGTGTCCCTATTGAATTTCAGAAAAGAGAGTAGTCTCGTGTTCTCTTTTGATTTTGATTAATCTCTTACAATTTGATTATCAATTAATCTCTAGTTTATCATCTAAATAGACTGGTAAATTAATTAAGAGATCCTTGGCTTTGGCTATATTATTGGATTTGAGAGAGTATCCATTTTGTTGTTTTTAGTTAATACTTGAATTTTGATAACAAATAAATTCAGAAACATGTAATCATCTAGTAAATCATACACACATCATATACATAAAACAGAGTACGATAGAGAGAGTAAAGTCATCACATATTGTAACGCCCCAAAATTCATAAGGTATTCTTGGCATTGTATAATAATGATAATGTGAAATCTCTAAACCCGGGAAATAACGCCGTTAATTTCCAAACTAAAATGGGGCCAAAACTAGTGCATGAGACTAACTAAGTTAGCATTTTTATTTGTGGTAATGTGGGAAACAAACTTGGGGGACTGAACGTGTCAATAGGTAATACTTGAATAAGGATGGGTTAATAACTAGAGGTGTGGGTTGACACACACATCATATGTGAAACCAAAACACCTTTAACACACACACACACACACACAGACACACAGACACACTCATCTCTTCCAACATGGAACACCAAATCAACCCAATCCAAGCCAAAACCAAGAGGATCATTGCTTTCTCTTGCTTGGAATCGCGTCATCTAAGCTTGATACACCTCAAGGTACCTTTAATTCGTGTTAACATATATGAAATCCTCTAGTTCTAGCTTGAGGAGAATTCTAGGTCAAATGTATGATTGTATAATTTTGATATTTGAAGGTTACCCTTGTGATGGGGGACCTTAATTATGCCTAAAAATGTTATATATGTGCTAAATTACAACTATGAAAGCGTTGATGAGTCTTGAGGTGAAATGGTGAAAAGTGAGGTTTTTGACGTTTAGGTGAAAGCTCACCTTCTTATGTGATTATGGTGTTTAACATGCCAAACTATGTGTAATGAACATTGGTGATAGAGTTAAAGTGTAATGCTGATGCGTGTGGTTTTAATGACTTCAAATCCGTTTCTTAAAAATAACAAGTTCCCGGTAAAAGTGCCAAAAACATAATGTGCAGGGGATTTAAGCCGAAAACTTTGGTGTGTGACACTTTCAAGTTTTAAAGTTATAAAATAAAACGATAGTTGCTTAACATTCTAAAACCCACACAATAAGCAAGTGTACCTATTGAACGCAGTATATAAATGCCGAGTATCGAATCCAAGGACACAATTTTTACAACTCAACTTCCTAAAAATTACTAAAATAGTTTTTAATTGCTTGAAAGAAAAGTACAAAAGAGATTTAAACCATAAGGGAAATCAATATCAAAACAAAGGTGTTGCTTCGGGATCTAATGTTACTTGGTATGAGATAATAGTAGATTTTTTTAATGTGGTGTGTTTAAAAAACTAGGCATAGCCACACTAGACTCTAAACGATTTATGTTCTTAATGTTATTGTGAGGGTCTTCCGTCCAGGTAAGCTCACATCTCAACGATGAGGGACGTATCGATCAAGATTGTGTTAACCCAATGCAAAAGGCACATCTCCCACAGTTGCGATATTGACATGCAACTACCCTTTTCTTTTATGAATAACTAGCCAACGGCCGGAGAATGGCAGACAAGCTACCACTTGACATCATAGAGACGAAGCTACCTCTCGCGTACGCTCATCCTCTACTAGAAATAATTAATTTTTAAAAAAGTGATTGGCCTATTATTAATTATGCGGCAATATAATAATAGAAGTAAATATAGATCGTTTACTTCTAACACGAGTTCACCAATCCTTGGTTTATGCCAAAGCTAATACATAGACCATGTAGCTAAGTCGCTCAACGAAGTCTTGGCCTATCACTAGGACCAAGTATATAGACCGTACCGACCCTAAGTGAAGTTTTGACAGTTGAGGATTAAGCCACAAAGAGTGAATATTTCTATCCACAAATTGGCTAATCTCTTCACATGGAGTTAGGTTAGCTTACAAGTGCGCGGGTTTTTTACACGCCACGGGTACACTCATAAGTCCCTCCACTTTCTACCAAAACACTCACAAGACCAAATACTAAGTTGATTAATTAATTAATTCCACAAACAATGGAGTAGAAGACATTGTTAAGAACGTAAAAACACCATTTAAATAAAAGATAAACTATTTATTCATACCAAGTTCCATCATCACCCTAGCAACACCAAGAGAAATCTAGCCTAGCATGGTTGATCCAACAAGCTCACAAGGTGTGGTTTGAGTGTAAAACATGGTTGTATAGAGATTCCATGGTGGTTTTGAGTGATCATGGGTGTTTCTGTCTCGGAGGTGGTGTTTATGGAGTGATCCTAAGCTCTAAAGGGCACCTACAAGTCCCTAAGATAGCAGAAACTTTGTGTTGAAGGGAGAGATTGAGGTAAGATAGGATGCCAAAGTGAGGAGTGGAGGTCTCTATTTATAGGCCTGTCAGGTCTCATCTTATAGGTCTGGTAAGGTTGCAGAGTCCTTGCATGTAGGTTCTGTCAAGTCAGTTGATGAGCACGGTCGTGCTCATGTATGAGCACACCCATGCTTGATACGTGGCCAACCGTCCTGTCAGTTTTGTTCGGTTGAAGCCTTGGAGAACACGTTCAGGGGAGCACGGCCGTGCTCATACATGAGCACGCCCATGCTGGTTGACTTTTGCTTCTGTTGACTTTGGAATGTTGACTTGTCGACCCGGGACAGGTGCACGGCCATGCATCGCTCAAGTGCGGCCGTGCTGCATCTGTTATAGCTCTCCAAGTCTTCAATTCATTGCCTTTTGTGTCATTTTTCTCTCATTTTCATTCCCTGACCACGAAACTTGCAATTATCAACAAAGTAGGATAAATCTTGATAACGTAAGATAAAATCATGATTTTAAGTGGAAAAAGAGTGTAAATGTATATGTAAAACATGTGTGAATCTCGGCACATCAAATGCCCACCATGTGTTTGATGAAACGTCTAGAAGAACATGACTATAGCTTGACATTTAGTAAACTTGGTAGAACATGTGTGAGAATGTGATTATCAATGTAGAATGAAGGAAACCATGGATTTAATATGTTTATGATGCTTAAGATAGATAATGAACATGGCTAGAGGTTGAAAAGTGAGTTTTGGTTTATAATAACAAGGAATTATGTTGTTGTCCTGATTTTATAAAAATCATAGAAAAATCGTTAGAGGGTGTACCTTATATGCTTGAAAACGTATTTGAATACTCTTCGATCCATATTTGAGTATTGAACTAGTTCTGACTTTGAATGGGTCAAAATGGTCAATTACAGTAGCTGAGTAGAAAATTGTTGCACATTAGCTATGTTGATATCCTAATTTTGTAAAAATTATAGAAAAATGGTTAATGGGTGTACCTTATATGCTTGGAAACGTATTTGAATACTCTTTGATCCATCTTTGATCATGTTGAACTATTTCGGACTTTATGGTCAGTTACAATAGCTGAGTAGAAAATCGTTGCACATTAATTTTGTTGTCCTGATTTTGTAAAAATCATCTAAAATCATAGAAAAGTGTTAGAGGGTGTACCTCATATGCTTGAAAATGTATTTGAATACTATTCGATCCATCTTTGAACATGTTGAACTATTTCGGACTTAAAATGGGTCAAAATGGTCAATTACAACAGTTGAGTAGAAAATCGCTGCACATTTGTTATGATGCTGTCCTGATTTTGTAAAGAGTAAATGGTCAAATTCGTCCCTGAGGTTTGTTCAATATTGTTATATCCATCCAAAATAAGAATTTTTGACAACTTGGCCACTATAGTTACAATTCCACTGCTAAATCCGTCCAAATTACAAAATCAGTTAAAAGTTAACGTTAACTTGAGGGCAGCATGGGTCATTTCCCTTACTATTAAAATATAACAATAATAAATAATAAAAGAAATGTAATTAATATTTTAAAAACTTCAGTGGGGCCCACCACACACCTCCTTCTTCACCTTTCACCACCACCACTAACCACCATCTCCTCCATCTTCCACCACAGTCACCTGTAATCTCGATGCGGAAAACATGAAACCCGACCTGAAAACTTCGCTGTAATTCATATTGTTAATGTTATTACCATGACAAGATGAAGAAAACCTTATAACAAGGGACACCCATAGACCCCTAACCTGCATCAATTTCGGGTTTAGTATCAATCAAACCAATTAGTTTTAACAATTCCATTAACTCAAATTCAAGAAAAAAATAGGTGGTTGGGGTGTTCATCCCCCTTGATTGTAAAAAAAAAAAACCCTAATTGATCTATGTGTCTCTGCATGCGTGTCTGTATGTGATATCGAGTAACAGAGAGAGGGAGGAGAGAGAGAAGTGAGGCAGAGTATGAAGAAGAAGGAGAATGGGTGGGATGGGGTTGGTGTTTAAGTCTCGAACAACCCACAACCGTCCACCACCTCCACCACAACAACCACCAACCACAACAGCGCCATTAAAAACAAAAAAAATAAAGAAATACAAGTAAAACCAACCTCAAATCGTTTAGTGTGTGTTCGATTGTCGAGGGTGTGTTCGTTTGAGTGTTTTCGACGTGCTTGGGCTGGGTTCGATTTAGTGTTTTCATTGAGGGTTTGAATTTTTTGGGATGAAAATGAAAGAGGGAGTTGGGTGGGAGTGTGTGTGTTAAAGAAAGAAGAAGGAAAATAGGTGAAAAGAAAAGAAAAAAGAAAATGATGGGATTAAAAAAATGATGGGAAATGACCAAAATGCCCTCGAGTTACGTTAGTATTTAACAAAGTTTGCAAATTGGATGAATTTAGCACTAGATTTCTAACGTTAGTGGCTCATTTATCAAAAATCTTATTTTGGATGGATCTAGCATTATTGACCAAACCTTAGGGACAAATTTGGCCATTTACTCTTTCGTAAAAATCATATAGAATCATAGAAAAATCGTTAGATGGTGTACCTTATATGCTTGAAAACATAATTGAATACTTTTCAATCCATCTTTGAACATGTTGAACTAGTCCGGGCTCTAAATGGGCCAAAATGGTCGATTACAACAACTAAATAGAAAATCACTGCATATTAATAATGATATTATTAATCAAGAAAAGGCATAAGATTGTGTGTACTTGCTTTAGGCATGAAGTAATGATTGATGGGAACCAATATCACTTTATGTAGCATGTTTAAAGTGTTTAAAATCACTTAGTAACTAGTTTGTATAAGTAACTTCACCAACGGGTCAAACCGTCAGTGAATAGAAAGAATTTAAATACTTCTATTTAGCAAAGCATTTGTGCAATGCTTTGTTGTAACTTATGTTTTTGGTGTTGAACTGGTGGTTTTGTCAAAACCAAGTACTGATTTTGTGGATGTGGCATGGTATACACGTCTTCATCATCTTTGTATTTTGATTTCCACTCATACATACATACATACATACATACATACATACAAAATCTCTCTCTCTCTTATCGTAGCCATTAATCAATTGACATCGCTACTGTAGCGATGGTTATTCCGGTTGTATAAAGTGGCGACGTGGTTACGGTGATTTCATTTTGTAAAGAGAGAAACAGAGAATGGCATAGAGGGGGTTTCTACAAAAAGAAACCGATCGAATGCGAGATTATGGTTGGGTTTGAATGTTGTTTCATCAACGATCGTAACTTAGTGATCCGTCGCCTCCGTCCTTTCCCTCTGATTGGTTGGGTGTGGTAGTGGTTGCCTCTGATTGGCTTCTGTTGTGGTCGTGCCCTCATCTGCAAAGCCAAACACGGTTAGCTGCCGCCTTCCGGTTAGTCGTAACCTGGTGAGCTGCCGCCTCCCTCCTTTCGTTCCATCAATCATTTGTTGGTATATTCACCTCTGTTTTTGTATAGGGTTTTTCAGATGATGATGGAAGGTTGCGACGGTGGTGGATCTGCTTTCGATACCGACTGTGAATGGTGGAGACGGTGACTGATCTGAATATTTTTACGATCGTTTCTAAATTTTCAATTATATGTTGTTAATTAGTGATCTACCTTGGTGTTTGCTAAGATCAATACCTGATTAGTGTTTTGTGATTTCCGCTATTTTTTTGTGTTTTTAATATCTTTGGAAACATCTTTGAAGTAACACTAGGCAAAGGCGCTTACAGAATCGTCTGGTGCGGTCATTCTTTGGATTGATTTGTTACAGTTTGTTTTTGTTTTTTTGTGTGTTTTTGCTTTTGGATTGATTTTGTGTGTGTGTGTAGTTCGTCGTTGAATTCGGAGACGATATTGAGAAAACTGCAAACGTGTTTGATAATAAGATTAGGGTTTGGAAAACTTATGTGTAGGTACATGGAAGAGATCGGTCATGCTTCTTTAAATATGGGTTGGGCATCACATAACATAGGACGTCTCGGGAACTTGCTTTGGGTACTTTATTTTTTCCTTATCTTTTCAGTTTGTTGTTTTGATGTAGATCTAAATCCTTTGTTAGATAAATGTTGTTTATTTGTACAAGATAATGATGAGGTTTTTTGAATTGATTTGTGTGATGTTTCTCTCTGAAGCTTGGTATACGGTGTCTGCTCAAGCAACGACTTTAAGGCTTATTTTTAGTTGTTCATTGACATGGATGGTATGAGTTTTCAATCAAACTTGAAGTTATATGTATATTTTTTACTTTTGTTTTTTTGGTGTATTTATTATGTTTTTTTAATGAGTTACAATGAATGCAGTATCCACATGTTTTTGAAGAAGCTGTTTTGGATAACCTAAAGGGATGGGTGATGTATGGGACAGTACAGTCTGTTAATGAAGAGCATAAATGGAAAAATGGGTCAGGTACTTGCTTATCACTTTTGTATTTAACTAAATGTGTACTTTGTTGGATCTTCTAGGTTCATTTTAGGAGTCGACTCCTCAAGTTATAATCCAATTTCCTGGTCATAAGGTTTTTTTCATTGGTTGTGTTTGTACCAATTTGTGCAATAACCAATTTGTATTGTGGTTGCAGCTTACTTTTTATAGGCTGTATTTAACTAAATGTGTACTTTGTTGGATCTTCTAGTTCATTTTGCGAGTCGACTCCTCAAGTTATAATCCGATTTCCTGGTCATAAGGTTCTTTTATTGGTTGTGTTTGTACCAATTTGTGCAACAACCAATTTGTATTGTGGTTGCAACTTACTTTTTATAAACTGTGATTATTATGCTATATTATGTCTGATTAACATCATAGTTACTTTATTTTGTAATTGCATACGGTTCCTAAAATAGTTAAGCGTACATTTTATTGACTGTATTGTTGTAAATTGGTTTACAGGCGAAAATCTGGATGATCTCCGAATAAATGAGTACTTTTCAGGTGCAGTGTCTATTATGAGCCAAGACAAGCGCAAAAGTCCTGTCTAACCAAGCGCTTCTCTGTAGTACAAACAGGATAAATCTGCATATCGGTATGTTTTAGTGTATATTTTGGAATTTAATGGATATTATAGTACTAGATATGATCTCTCTTCAGTAGTTGCAGTACGATTGTTTCATTCATCACCTGCCCTTTATGGTCGTAATCGCTAGAAAACTCTATATTATTGTCAATTGGCATTGACGTAATCTTTTTTCCTCCTGTCGGAAGGGTCCCTGTCAAAAGTAAGAAAAGGCATTGTAAATGGATTATCGCTATGCTATTAGAAGCATTCTTTGTACTTAACAAGGTAACCTTTATTACTTCAATCTTTTTATATGACTTGAGATCAAATGACATTTGAGAAAATGATTTGCTGTTTGCAACTCTCATAGATGATTCTTTTCTGAAACTATACTCTTTTTGAATTGTTATTAGATTCCAGACTTTTGTGGATTGTGTTATCAAGTTGATGATAATATGATATTACTAACTAATGTAAACATAAATGTTGCTCAGATACACTATCACCAGATTTTCCCCGCCGTAACGCATCCCCATCTAGTTATGGTACAAAAAACTAGTTTATTAAATATATAACATGCTTGTTGAATAAGTGTGTGTGGATCCATAAGGTGTGATGGTCATGCTAATGGTTAACTAAACTAATCATCTTGTGGATATGATGTAGTAGTTTGACTCTGACAAGCTAGTAGGAGCTTGGAGATGAACGGGTCAAACGAATACAAGTTCAAGTATGAAGCTCGCAATGACACAATGTAAGTAATGCTTACATATTTTAGAATAAATTCACTTTGTAGATGATGGTTTACTTTTATGATTATGTATGGGAAATTTGAAAGGTATGACCCCAAATGGTGGAAACCATGAAACAGATCAAAACAATAAATTAATAAAAATGGTGAAAACCAACTAGTTCATTTTATAATCAAACCAAGTTGAAACTCCTTTCATCATAATTCTAGTCATAAAA